>JAJIBD010007017.1:0-123379 GCA_021461705.1 Cryptotis parvus | reverse complement strand
CCCAGATCAGAGCAGAGCATGCACTGGCTCTCACTGGTCCTGTCTGCCAGCTCGTGAGAAGAGCCTGGCTGATGGAGGGGTCTGTGGTGGGTTGCCACACCCCAGCCGTTTCGACGGTGAGCACTGCAGTCCTGGTCTGAGATGGGAACCGAGCCATATAGTAGGGCTGCCCAGGCTGGGAGGGGCCTCCTGACATTCCAGAACCTTCTGGAGCAGGCGGAGGAGAGAGGAAGCGGGTGTGTGTTTACCTGACTCATGACGTCATGTTTCCTTGCTTTGTGCAGAGGCTGCAGGCGGCCCCACCCTCATCTCCCTCCCCCATAGCCCAGCTGGCCTGCCTCAGGAAGGGCAAGAACACAACGGAAATGCTGGGGACGAGGCCTCTGGGGGGCCTCTCTCCTGTCCCAGGGGTGGCTTCCCCAGCACCCGCTGACCTGAGTGTGCACAGAGGACACAGGCTAGACAGCAGAACCCACGGGGCAGCCGGGACCCAGCACAGGCCTTGCTCTGCTCCCACCAGCCCTTCCCGAGCATGTCCACATGAGGGCCAGGCGGAAGGTCTGGACGGGCAGGATGCACGCTGCCCTGCAAGGCCTCAGAGAGACCTCACCACCTGCCCCTGCCAGCGCTGCTGATGTGGGGGGGTGCCCTTAGCAAACAGGAAGCCCCACAGTCTGTGCAGGTCCCAGCCACAACATCAAGCAGACCCTCGCCTCAGTGTCCCTGGGCCAGGTGAGCGGGAGCCCAGCCGAGCTGAGGGACCCCAAAGCTCTGGGTCCTGATGCTCGATGGACAGAACAGGCAGGAGGAGGACAGAGAGGAGGCAGGGGAGGAGGGAGAGCAGGGGGAGGAAAGGGAGAAAGAGGGAGAGGGCAGAGGACAAGGAAGAGGAGGGGGAGGGGAAGAGGAAGAGGAGGGGAGGTGGGGAGGGAGAAAGAGGAAGAGGAAGAGGGGAGGAGGAAGAAGGGAAGAAAGGGGAGGGGGAGGGGGGGGGAAGACAGAGCTGGAGTGGGCTGTGTGCAGACCCTGTCCTTTCCCCTTCTCTCAGCTCTGTCCTGAGTCCCTGCTGGAGTCCCTGAGCTCTTCAGCAAGCAGGACAGACCAGGATGCAGCACCCCAGGTGGTGCGGGGGAGCAATTCCGCTGAGCCCCAGCCCCCCGACCCTGAGTCCCTGGCACTGGGGCCTGCTGGCAGGTTTTGGGGGCAGCCTGCCTTAGTCCCGAGGGCCACCCCTTTCCGTCTGGCCCAGCCTAGGGGAGGTTGTGTCTGGTCTCAGAGCAGAGTCCCTGGGCTCGCAAGGCCTGAGGCCAGCTGCAGCAAGGGGCAGGAAGCCGAGGGGAAGTCGGTCAGTTAGGGAGGACAATGGGGTCATCTGTCTCACGGGTGCAGGACAGGGAGACAGACAGGAGATGAAAGTGGCAGAACTGGGGCTCCAGGACACAGGGCAGGGGCGGCTCTGCGTGTGCCTCTGTACATGCGCGTGCTCGTTTCTGTGTCATTGGTGCACATGTGTGTTGTGTGTGCATGTCTGTGTCATTGGTGCACACGTGTGTTGTGTGTGCATGTCTGTGTGTGTGTGCATGTCTCTGTGTGTGTCTGTGTTTCTGGGGGGCATGAAGCTGCTTGTGGTCGGATGTTTGGAAAATCCCCTGTGGGCATCGCTGGTGTCTGGGCCTCTCTCACGCTCTCTGCCCACTCCCCTCGGCCCATGCTGTCTCCAGAAGGAACCAGATGTCCAACTTCTGCAGGGAGGCGCTGACTGCGGCCAGGTGTGACAGGCAGCTTTCACGGAGCCCCAGCACAGCCAGCTCCTGTTAGAAGCATCTTACCCAGCGCTTGCTTGGCAGATGAAGCCCCTGGCTGCGGGGGCTGAGGGCCTCCGAGGGGTGCAGGGGGACCTTTCCTGGCTGCGGGGGCTGAGGGCCCCCGAGGGCTGCAGGGGGACCTTTCCTGGCTGCGGGGCTGAGGGGCCTCCGAGGGCTGCAGGGGGACCTTTCCTGGCTGCGGGGGCTGAGGGGCCTCCGAGGGCTGCAGGGGGGACCTTTCCTGGCTGCGGGGGCTGAGGGCCTCCGAGGGCTGCAGGGGACCTTTCCTGGCTGCGGGGGCTGAGGGCCTCCGAGGGCTGCAGGGGGACCTTTCCTGGCTGCGGGGGCTGAGGGGCCTCCGAGGGCTGCAGGGGGGACCTTTCCTGGCTGCGGGGGCTGAGGGCCTCCGAGGGCTGCAGGGGGACCTTTCCTGGCTGCGGGGGCTGAGGGCCTCCGAGGGGCTGCAGGGGGACCTTTCCTGGCTGCGGGGGCTGAGGGCCTCCGAGGGCTGCAGGGGGACCTTTCCTGGCTGCGGGGGCTGAGGGCCTCCGAGGGCTGCAGGGGGACCTTTCCTGGCTGCGGGGGGCTGAGGGCCTCCGAGGGCTGCAGGGGGACCTTTCCTGGCTGTGGGGGCTGAGGGCCTCCGAGGGGGTGCAGGCCGGACCTTTCTTCTGTAGCCCAGATCCTGCAGCCATTCCGCCAGGCCTCCCACCCTTCCCTCCTTCCTTCCTTTGTCCACCTATTCATTCATTCGTCCCTTCAGTGTGTCATTCAGTGGGTCAGCCGGTCATTCATTCATTCACTCAGTTGGTCACTCACTCATTCCTTCAGTCTGTTGGTCAGTCAGTCAAGTCTGTCCTGCGCAGGGCGGCTGGGCACAGGCCAGCCCCAGAGGCTAACCCGGAGGGGAGACTGTTTCAGGGACAGCTTTGCCTCCACCTCTGTGAAGCAAAGGTTGAGATGACTCCTTGGAATGTGCCCTGGAGTCCGGAGCCCCCAGGTGCCCTATCAGACTCCCCGGCTGCCCTACACTCCCGCCTGAGGGCAGCCTTCCTCCCCCTCTGTTCTCCTCCCACTCTGTCTGCAGGGGTCTCTGGGGCTGGACTGGGGGCTACAGGCTTGGGGATGTGGGGCTGGGGGTTGTAGGGCTGGGGTCTGGGGACTGCGGGGTTGGGGTCTACAAGATTTGTTGGGGACTGTGGGCTGGGGGCTGTGGGGAGGCCGGCGGGAGACTGCAGGGCTGTGTCTGCGTGCCCTTGGTCTCTGCGCGTTGTGTTCGGCCCCAGTGGCTACAGGACAGGCTTGTGGTGGCAGCGGCTGGGACAGGCTGGGCTGGGCTGCACGGCTGCCTCCTCTGCCCTTCCTCTCTCTTATTTTTACATGTTTTGCATGAACTATACTTAACTTTCCACATAAAAAGGCAGTTTTTTTTTCATAGTCTGAGCGGCCCAGGGACAGGAGGGGCAGCCCCGTGACTCCTGGTGGTGCTGACGGCCGGTGTGGCAGCCACCTGCCCCTTCTGCCGGCTCTCGGCTTTGCAGCTGGCGGAACAATCGATTCAGGCAAGATTCAGGTGGGCGCCCACAGGGAGTGCGGCTGCTCCCAGGTGTCTGGCCTGGGCGCTAAGGGCAGCTCCTTCCCCAGCTGCCAGAGCTCTCAGCAGCTTCCTTCCTGCTGTTGAGTGGCACCTGCTCTTTGCTTACTGCAGGCTCCGCACCCACAGTGCTGGCACTCGGCGGCCAGGGCCTAGAGCCACAACAGCCAAGCAGTTTGGGGGCAACCCAGTGTCGTCAGCCAAGATGGGGCTGCATCCCGGGGTTCCACTCGGTTTTTGCATGGGCACCACAATGCATTGCGAGCAGGGCCAGCCAAGCACTCACCTGCCAGGAGTCTGGCCCAGGGTCGGGCATGTGCTCTGCTCCCCCACCCCCAGCATGGAGCTGTACCTCGGCAGCTCAGCTCTGCAGCCTTCCCTCTTGCCTCTGCCCTGCGTCTGCCCTCGGGGTTCGCCAGGGTGCCATGGCCCTGTCTGTGTGTCTCTTAGCAGTTGCAGAGGGAAGGCCAGTATGACACAGGACTTCACTGAGTTAGAGCCCATTTATGCATCAGACCCCAACTCACAGCCAGCCTGGGGTCTCACACCTCACGTGGCTCATCTTTTTTTTTTTTTTTTTTGCATTTTGGGTCACACCGGCAATGCTCAGGGGTTACTCCTGGCTCTGCACTCAGGAATTACTCCTGGCGGTGCTCGGGGACCATATGGGATGCCGGGATCGAACCTGGGCTGGCACAGGCCGGCCGCGTGCAAGGCAAATGCCCTACCCTCTGGGCTATCGCTCCGGCCCCATCACATGGCTCATCTTGCTGTAACATCTTGAACAAAGGGGTCAGCCTCAGTTCCCAGAAGAGACCAAACTCGGACACGGCTGCCAGCACTGAGCTTCAAACACACTTGTAGGGTAGAGGAATGGATGCATGATGGATGCAGAGTGGGTAATAGTTGGGTGATTGGAAGGATGGGGAGATGGATGGATGGATGGATGGATGGATGGATGGATGGATGGATGGATGGATGGATGGATGGACGGACGGACGAACGAATGGATGGATGGATGGATTGGTGGATGGATGGTTGATGGATGGATGGATGGATGGATGGTAGATGGGTGGTGGATGGTTGGATGGTGGATGGATTGATGGTGGGTACATGGATGGATGGTGGATGATGGATGGATGGTGCATGTATGGATGGTGGATGGATTGATGGTGAATGGATGGATGGTGGATGAATGGTAGATGGTTGGATGGTGAATGGATGGATGGTTGGATGGTGGATAAATGGATGGATGGTTGGTTGGTGAATGGATGGATGATTGGATGGTGGATGGATGGATGGAGGATGATTGGTAGATGAATGGATGGTGGATGGATGGATGGATGGTGGATGGATGGATGGATGGTAGATGGATGGTGGATGGTTGAATGGTGGTGGATGGATGGTGGATGGATGGTGGATGGATGGATAATGGATGGGTTTTGGATAGACAGCCAGGTAGAGTGGATGAGTGAGAGTTTAAATCACTTACTCGACCCTTGTCCTTAGCTGACTGACTCTTACTTCCCTGAGTTCCTCTCTGGGGAAGTCCCACCACCTCCCACCCTTCTCAGCTCTCCTAGCTGCACTCAGAGAATCAGTCCAGCAGTCCTGGGTTTGAGCTTCCCTTCCCCACTGTGCTGTGAGGTGTGAGCGCCCCCTGGAGGAGGCAGAGGAGGTCGGGGCAGCTCCCAGGCTTTGCTCCCTTTTAAGGAATCCTTTTGTTCAACCTGTTCATGGTCAGGCCCTTAACCACTGACCAGTCTGGAAGGCCAGAGAGCAAGGGGACGCCCTGTCCCTGTGCCCCAGCCCTGTTCCCTGACATTGGCTCCCAGAGCCGTGGGGATCAGCCCGCAGAGAGGGGGTCCTTGGTGCCTCTTTCCTGCTGTCCGGGAAATGTGCTCTCTGGTTCCTGCAGCTGAGAGTGTCAAGGACAATCACATATGGGTGGGCCACTGCTGTCCTGCCCCGTCCCAGAGGGCCACTCTCCCTGTGGGGCCCAGAAGAGGTCATAGGAAGAGGCCGAACCTCCCCAAGGAGGTCAGATGCAGCCGAGCTAGGTGCTGTGGAGTGGAGTGTCTGCCGGAGCCAGGACGGCCCGCAACCAGGACAAGTGAGCCATGTGCCTGCAGAGAACTCAGAGAGGCCAGCCTTGCGCACCTGGGTGCGTCCTCTAGGGGCCAGATGAACTGGCCTCATCAATACCTCCCCTCCATCTGGGTGAGTATCCTCTTCCTCCAGGAAGCCTTCCCTGAACACCTCTCTCCTTCCCTCTAATTCTGCCCTGGTTTGTCCCTTACTGACATCTGAAAACACTTTACACCTGACACAAGCCGGAGCTGTCCTGGAGTACCGGTGCTGGGGACCTCCCTGGGTTGCAGAAGAGGCTGCCTTCCAGGATGAGTAGCCCCTAAGCAGGTTTTTTGGGGGAATGGGTGTTGGGCTTCACCAGGCAGTGCTCAGGGCACATTCCCATAGCTCTGCCCTCAGAAATCACTCCTGGACAGATTCAGGAGACCATGTGGAGGACTGGGATTTGAGCCCAGGTAGGCCCCATGCAAGGCCAGTGAGCACCTATATGAGTCACCTCTCGGGCCACAGGGCTTTGAAGGATGAGTAAGTTTTCTCCTGAGCCTCACAGGGGGGAGTGGAGCATTCGACAGAGCCCCACAGCACAGCACCTTGTTTATGGGTGGGTGAGGTGTCCCAGGAACTCCCAGCAGTCCTGGTGTTCGCAGAGGTTTGTGACGGGGGTGGGGCTCATTGCTGGAGTATGTGTCAGGTGGACATTGCCTCCTGGGTCAGTGTGGACCTGGAGCCCGCCAGGCTGGGCCACCAGCGGAGAGCCCCACAGCAGGAGGCCGAAACTCAGGTGGTGAGGAGCAGTGCCACCAGGGGGCGCAGCCGGTCTGGGCCCTGGTGCCAGGGTAGGAGTGTAGGTGTGTGTGGTTACATACATATGTGTGATGTGCATGCGAGTGTGCATATGTATACGTGTGTATGTGTGTGAGTGTGTATATGTATTGTGAGAGTGTGTATGTGTGTGTCTATGTAAGTGTGCATGTGTGTATATGTGTATGTGTGAGTGTGTATGTGTGTGGCATGTGCATGTTTGTGTCCATGTGTACATTTGTGTGTATATGTATGTGTATGTGTGGTGTGTGAGGTATGTGTATGAGTGTGTGCATATGTGTGTGGTATGTGAGTATGTGTATACGTGTGTGTGAGAGTGTATGTGTATATGAGTTTGTGTTGTGTGTATTGTGTGTTGTGTGTATATTTGAGTGTATGTGAATGTATGTGTGTATATTTATGTGTGTGAATGTATGTGTGTGTGGTGTGTAAATGTGTGTATGTGTGCAGTGTGTAAATGTATGTGTGATGTATGTATATATGTGTATATGTATGATGCGTATGTGTGTGTTGTATATATGTGTGTATTTGTGTGTATGAAATGTATGTGTGTATATTTATGTGTGTATGTGTGTGTGGTGTGTAGGGGTATGTGGGATCCACCCTGCCCACACTTTTCGGAAGAGCTCCTGGGCAGTGCTCCAGGCCCTGTGGGCAGTTCAGTGTGGTCCAGAGTTCTTCAGCGAGGGTCCTTTCAGGGCCAATGACCAGTTCAGGCCTCAGGGCTCCACTGGGGCCTGACCTGGACCTCAGTAGAACTGCCTGAGCTGGCATGTCCCTGTGTGCCGGGTATCATACACATATATCTACATACATATGCATACACACATACACATATGCATACACACATATACAAACATACATACATACATTCACACACATACACACATATACATACATTCACACACATACACACATATACACACATATATAGACATTCACACACATATACATACATACACATATACACATATACACATACACACATATACATTCATACATTCACACACATACACACATAAATACACATACACATAGATACATTCACACACATACACACATACACACTTGTCACTTGTCACTTGTCTTCCCGTTGATCATCGATAAGCTCGAGCGGGCACCAGTAACATCTCCATATGACCTGTCTCAAGCTAGTAGAGCCCAAGGGCATCTGCTTGCTCCAGGAACATGAAGAGCCTCAAACCATTCCATCAGGTCATAGGAATGAGGTCTATAATTGTTACTGGTATTCCATCCAGCAGACGAGCCTATCACAGCCCGGCTCGCGCGGCCGCAAGCAGCCGTGCGGTTCATCAATAAATGCTGTATTTAGAGGTGACTACAAGAGTATGCCACCTGCAAGGCAAGCCTGGCAAGCTGCTCATGTCCTATTTGATATGCCAAATACCAGTAACAATTATGTTAGGTCTTTCCCATGACCTAACATAATGGCTTGAGGCTCTTTATGTTCCTGGAGTGAGCAGATGCCGTTGCATCTACTCTACTAGCATGAGACAGGACATATAGAGATGTTACTGTCGCCTGCTCAAGCAAATTGATGATGAACAGGAAGATAGTGAATCACTAGTGATAGTGATTTGGCATGTCAAATACGACACGGGTAGCTTGCCAGGCTCTGCCGTGCGGGTGGCATACTCTTATAGTAGCCTCTCATCTCGAGCATTTATTGATGAACTTGCGCGCTTGTGGTTCATACACATACACAAACATACACAAATACATACATCACACACATACACACATACACATACACATACATACATCCACACACACACACACATGCATGCATGCATGCATACACGCACATATACATTCACACACATACACATACACATATACACATACACATACATTCTCACTCATATACATATACACACATACACTCACACACATCACACACATATATCCACACACAACATGCATGCATACACACATACAGATATACATTCACACACATGTACACATACACATACATTCTCACGCATATACAATACACACATACACTCATACACATACATCACACACATACACATATACATTCACACACATACATGCAAACGCACATGTTCCTGTGTGTGCAGGGCTTATCAGGTCTCTGTGATTCGTGACTAGACTCTGGGGCATGACCCGGGTCCAGACGTCAGGTTCGGCTCAGTGTTTTGTCTGGGGGTCCCGTCACAGGGCACCCTGGGACTTACATCAAGGCTGTCACCCTCCCCTCGCCTTCATCCTGTCAGTAACCACATCTCGTGGGGTGCTGGCTTGTGCAGGGGGCCCTTGACTGTGGGGGCAAGTAGGGTGCTGCCGGCTCTGATGCTCCCTAGTGACCAGTGACCGGTGAGGGCCCCTGGCCAGGGAGCACACACAGTCCCCGGGAACCCTGCCTCTGAGTCCCATTCAGAGAGGATGTCCCAGCGTCCTCAGCAGCCCACTGCCCTGGCTCAGCAGGGCCCACGTCCTGGACATGGGCTCCTCCCCTGATCTGAGCACACCCCTCCCCCACCCCTGCTCCAGGCCCCATCCTCCTCACCCCTGCTCCCACCCTCACCCCTGCTCCCACCCTCACCCCTGCTCCCACCCTCACCCCTGCCCCCCACCTTCACCCCTGCCCCACACTCCACCCCTGCTCCCCTCTCCCCTACTCAGAGCTACCTTTTGTGTGTTCACTTCCTACAGAGCAGTGGGGCGGGGCAGCAGGCGAGGTGTAGGAGACGAGGGGCCATAACTGAGTCAGGGACCCCAGTCTGACCACAGGCATCCTGGAACCAGTTGCACATCCCCTCGAAGAGCTTCTTTGGGCAGCTTCTTGCATCCACACTTTTTTTTCCTTTTTGGGTCACACCCGGCGATGCTCAGGGGGTTTCTCCTGGCTCTTCACTCAGGAATTACTCCTGGCGGTGCTCAGGGGACCATATGGGATGCCAGGGATCGAACCCAGGCTGGCCGCGCAAGGCAAACGCCCTACCCGCTGGGCTATCGCTCTGGCCCCTGCATCCACACTTTCACCTGCAAGGTCCTTCCTCAGCCTGGGAGGGGTAGGGAGAGGGGGAGGGGGGGGAGTGAAGGGATGGGGGAGGAGGGAGGAAGGACCCAAGCTCCCATGAGTTCAAGAGTCTTACCCTGCGCCTTACCTGAACCTCTCCACACGAGGCTTTATAAGCCATCAGATCCCCCTGTGTCCTGGAGAGAGTGGACCAGAAGGGAGAGCGGGCAGAGATGGAGCGTGAATGTTCCCTTGTCCTGCGTCCTAAGCTGGCTCAGCACCAGGCCTTTCTCAGCCCCCTGAACTGCCCATGCGAGGAGGGCAGGAGAGCAGGAGCCTCCTGGGGAAGCTCCTCCCAGAGGCCTTCCCAGGAGGACCAGGGGCCTGAGTACCCCCTGCCAGCCAGGCAGCTCTGGGAAAACCAGTCAGACCTGTCTGGCTTACCAAACTTTCCACTGCAAGAATTATGCCTGGCAGGGCCGGCTGCAAACAGGAGGGCCCAAGGGCGCTGGTCAGGGCTGCAGGCTGCAAACAGGAGAACCCAAGGGCACTGGGCAGGGCCGACCACCCTGGACTCACTTCTGCCCATGGGACTCAGCAGCAGCTAGACATGATGCCCAGTGTTTTGTGCCAGGGATGGAGTCTAGGGACCTGTGGCCATGAGGGTCAGCCCCGCCACTGATTCTCACATCTGGCTCCTATATGTTGGCCAGAGACTGCCACTCCCGACTGTGTGCTGGTGGGGTGCTCCTTGGGTACCTGGAGGAGCGTGTGGGCCAGAGGGCCCTGAGTCCCCTCTCCTGATGCTAACAGCTGGGGGCTCTGTCGTCTTTCACTTCTCATTGTTCTTGTTTAGGGGCCGCCCTGGGTGAGAAGTCAGGCACCTGCCCACTGTGCCAACGTTAAAGGTGTGTGTGGTAAGCAGGTGTAACCTTTTTCTCAAACAAAGATTCAGAGAAAACAGAATAAGATCATTGACCAGAATTAATTCTGGAAACCAAGACCTGAAACCATGGCATCCTGGCTTTTTTTTTTTTTTTTTTTTTGGGTCACACCCGTGATACTCAGGGATTACTCCTGGCTCTCCACTCAGGAATTACTCCTGGCGGTGCTCGGGGGACCATATGGTATGCCGAGGATCAAACCCAGGCCTCCACAGGCCGGCCGCAAGGCAAACGCCCTACCCGCTGGGCTATCGCCCAGCCATGGCTTTTTATTTTGGAGGGGATCACACCAGGCAATGCTCAGGGGTTACTCCTGGCGATTTCAGGGGACCATATGGGATGCCAGGGATCAAACCTGGGTCGGTCACATGCAAGGCAAACGCCCTCCCCACTGGACTGTCGCTGTGGCTCTCATCCTAGCATTTTTTTTTTTTTTTTTTTTTGCTTTTTGGGTCACACCTGGCAATGCTCAGGGGTTACTCCTGGCTCTGCACTCAGGAATTACTCCTGGCGGTGCTCGGGGACCATATGGGATGCCGGGGATCGAACCCCGGCCACGTGCAAGGCAAACGCCCTACCCGCTGGGCTATCGCCTCCGGCCCCCATCCTAGCATTTTTAACAGATTGTTTTAGGTTTTGAAAGTGACAGCCCTGGAGTGATAGCACAGCGGGTGGGCGTTTGCCTTGCATGTGGCCAACCTGGGTTCAATCCCGGCATCCCATATGGTTCCCGAGCACCGCCAGAGTAATTCCTGAGTGGAGCCAGGGTAACCCCTGAGCATTGCCAGGTGTGACCCAAAAAAAGCGGAAAAGAAAAGAAAAGAAAGTGACAGTTAAACCACCTTAGTTTTTTTTTTTTTTTTTTTTTTTGGTCACACCTGGTGATGCTCAGGGGTTACTCCTGGCTCTGCACTCAGGAATTACTCCTGGAGGTGCTCGGGGAATCATATGGAAAGCCGGGAATCGAACCTGGGTTGGACACATGCAAGGCAAACTCCCTCCCACTGTGCTATCGCTCCAGCCCCAACCACATTGCTTTTGACATAAAGGGGAAGTGACTCGTGATTGGCGGGAGGTAGCCCTGAGTTCAGTCCCAGCCCTGAGGCTCTCCAGGTACTGCACAGCTGTGAAGGACCCCTGACCCCCACCAAGTAAAATAAACCCCAGAGAGGGGGAGGGGAGACAGGAGCTGACAGAACCTCTTGCAATCCAAGTATTTGGTGAATGTTTTCATGTTAGGTCCTAAAGTCTCCTGACACCTTAGAGCTGAGGGTTTCTGGCTCAGTGCCGGACCCCTGTGTGGTGTTCAGGGGGACCCCTGGGGGAACAGGTGGTCTGTAGGGCCAGAAATCTGGTCCTGAGGCCCCAGGGTGCCATGCAGCCACAGCCACGGGGGCAACCCCGGGCATCAGATTCCTCCTGGTTAGGCCCCAAAATGTTCCCTTTATTCTTCCTTTGCAATTGCAGCTGCCGCCACCAGATGGCAGGAGGCACGTTGGTGCTGGAAGGATACACCTCACCCGGCCCTGCACCACTGGGCCCCACAGCTGTCAGGGCGGAGCGGCTGGGGCCAGCCCAGGCAAACGCGGGTCCTGATGGGCGCAGAAGCGGAGCTCTGCAGCTGGACTGGAGCTGGTGGCCTGTATCCTCTCCCCTTCACCGCCCACCCAGGGGATGAGGAGTGGATGGGAAAAATGGCCGTTTCAGGGTGCAGGTCTGCGGGCTGGAGCGCAGGGGTGGCTCTTCCTGCGCCTCCTTGGGGGCGGGGGCGCTGGAGGACAGTAGAACCGGGTCCTGGGGCCTCAGCCCAGAAGGAAGCAGCCGACAATAGCCCCCCAGAGACCAGCCTTGTCCAGGCCAGTTCTGCATCCGCTGCAGGAAGCGATACCCCGGGAGGGTTTCCTGTGGGCAGCTGCTGAGCAAGGAAGTGCCCTGAGACCTGGGACCCCCCTGCACCTCCGCAAAGGGCCCCTTAACTGGGGCCTGCGCCTCTCACCCCAAGGACCCATGTCCACCGCTGCACCGGGGACCCCACAGGTGGCCAGCTCCGCTCCATAGACCTCTGGCTGGGAGTGTCACTTCAGGACATCTGCTCCACCGCAAGGTCAGCAGCAGGACAGGGACAGAGGAGCTGAGCTCTGTGGGCAGGCGGGGAGCAGAGTCCGAGGGTATCCCTCAGCTGGGGGGGTGCTGACCACGCCTCCCTCTCCCCTGAAGGTACACCCCAGCCCACCCTGGGCTCAGGGACACCACCCAGCCAGGGCACTTTAGTGGGAGCAAGTGCAGGCCCGTGTTTGTTTGTTTGTTTCCTGTATCTGGGCCGCCCTTGCTGTGCTCAGGGCTTCCTCCGGCTCTGTGCTCAGACTCACTCCTGCTGGTGCTCTGGGACCATCTGCTGGGCGGGGCTGGGATGGAGTGGGCCCTGTGTGAGGCGCCCTCCCCCGAGCTGCCTCGCCAGCCTCCAGCAGCTGGTTGTCTGGTTGGGGATCTGCGTATGTCCCCAGAAAGTTGTGTGGAAGGTGGGTCTGGACGCTGAAAGCTCCTGTCTGGCTGTGTAGGCCCTGAGTCCTGGCCCTGGTGTGGTCCACCATCTGGATCGTTCCAACTGTAGTGCCTGTGTTGCCGAAGCCCACCCGGAGTGACCCCACACCCTCTGAGCGGGTGTCATGAGATCAAGGGGCTGGTCCAGGCCTACCCTATGAACGGGCTCTAGCTGTCTCTGCAAACTCAGACTCATGGGTATTCCTGGGGGCTCAGAGGCACAGAGCCCTCCCCCAGCCCCTCTCTCTCTCGCCCGCCATGCTGAGGACCCCTGCTCACTGGGGGTGGGGGAGGAGGCGGCTCCCAGTTTTGTGGGCTGGAGCCATGGGCGAGGTGGGGCTAGGGGTTTGATGGCGGAAACTCAGGAGACCCCCCAGCCTTGAGGTGTGAGCATTGTGCCCTGAGCTGTGCCTGCAGCTGGGGAGGGTCCTCTCCTTAGAGGAAGCTGGCTCGGGGCCTTCGGGGCCATCATGTCCCTTCACTGGAAAGAGCCACGCAGAGGGGCTGGGTGCCTGGTCCCGGTCATCAGAGGCCGCTTCTGTGCCCTACTTCCCCCGGCTCTGACCGCTGACCGCAGACAGCCTTTCCCTGGAGCACTTCCCCTCCGGGCCTCAGCCGCCTCCTGCAGACAGAGCCTCATTCGTGCTCAGGAACCCCCACCCGTCCCTCTGCCCGCGCCCCGTGACTTCTCCGGAAACCCAGGTGCAGGCACAGTACTTGGAGGCTGCAGGGCTCCCTGGCTGACCACTGGTGCACTGTCCATCCCGTGTAGACCTCCTTGTCCAGTCCTATGCCAGTGCTGCACCCGGGCCCCAGGAGCCTCCTGCCGGGTTGTGTCAGGGCCTCGGGAGCTCACGTTCCTCTCACCTCAGCACCAGTGGGGACAGCGCTCAGGCGTAGAGAGCCCCCGTCCGTGCTCAGGAGGGTCCGTCCCCCACAGCCTGTGCTGGGCACTCCCCCGGGTTCCATCCCTGCAGAGCCCCGACTGTGAGCCAGGGTGGGGTGGAAGGGACACCGCAGCCGGCTCTGGAGGCCAGTTTATACCAGAGTGACCCTCAGGGCCTTGCTGACCATATGGGTCCTTGCTTGGGGCAAGACTGAGCTAGCAGCTCTCTCGGCACCTTTCTCTCCCGGGGTAGCCCGGGCTCCCAGCAAGCGGCATCAGCTTTGGGCGCAGAGATAGCAGCCCTCGGCCTCAGCACCCATAGCTAGCAGCACCCCTTGGTCTCAGCACCCGTCGGTCCCAGGACCCCTCGAGCGAGAGCATATGCTTTACACACAGGAGCCCCACACCCACCGGGGCAACACATGGTCCCCTGAGCACAGCCAGAAGAGCCCCCGAGCCCTTTCCGACGTGACCCCAATCCCCAAAGGGTTGCTGTGGCCCTGCCCTTTCTATCTGATGCAGCCGAGGGGGCCCAGTGCTTCTGGGCAGGGCCACAGGAGCTCAGGGACATCTCTGTCTGCAGGCTGGCCCGACCAGGGGTTGGAAGAACCACACGGCCCTGTACTCCCCACGCACCTCCAGCAGGCGGAGGGCACTGGGGGTGCTGAGCCCGTGGCAGGAAGGTGCCCAGTCCCCCGCACCCGAGCCCCGCAGGAGCCCACTCCCGGAGCCCACACTGCTTCCTCACACACACACATGCACACACACGCAGGCTGGCCGCGCAGACGGTGGGTGCGGGCTGCCGGCTGCTGTCTGGCGAGCATGGCTGCTGTCAGAGCGCTGTTGCCATGGCATCTGAGCTGCACCCGAGCCTGGGCGCAGAGAGAAGAGGGGAGTGGGGTGTGGGGGCCGCACGCTGTCTCTACACTCTGCTATGGGTCTGGGGGAGAGACAGCTGCAGCCTCTCAGCCCAGGAGGGGGCCGGGCTCAGGCGGCTGCAGGCAAGCTGGGAGCACGGCTGGAAGCGTGGCTGCTGGGCCCTGGGAAGGACAGTCCGACAGACTTTCCACATCAGTCTAGCCTTCCTAGTCCAGCTTGGACATCAAAAGCAAATGATGGGGTGGGGCTGGAGCCATAGCACAGAGGGGAGGGCGTTTGCCTTGCACGCGGCTGACCTGGGTTGGATCCCCGGCATCCCATATGGGCCCCTAAGCACCGCCAGGAGTAGTTTCTGAGCGAAGAGCCAGGAGTAACCCCTGAGCATCGCCAGGTGTGACCCAAAAAGAAAAAAAAAACAAAACCTCAGGCCTGGAGCCCTCTAGCCCTTCCTGGCTTCATTGGAGGCAGCTGCTCCATGCAGTGCCAGGCGTGGGGCAAGCCCAGGCCGCCCTGGCCATGTCCAGCCGCCATCCTGCACTCTGTCCACCTCCGCTCCGCGCCTCAGTCCTGGGGTTGCCGTGTCTGTCCACCTCCGCTCCGCGCCTCAGTCCTGGGGTTGCCGTGTCTGTCCACCTCCGCTCCCGCCTCAGTCCTGGGGTTGCCGTGTCTGTCCACCTCCGCTCCGCCGCCTCAGTCCTGGGGTTGCCGTGCTGCAGGGCGCGGTGGGCGGGATGGGGGTGGGGCAGCACCTCGGACACGGCCCAGCTGGGGCCAGGGGCGGCACACAGGCCTGGCTCGGGCAGGGCAGCTCAGCTGGGCCAGAGGGTGGGCACAGGCCAGGCTCTGCAGGGCTGCCCACCGGCCTCTCTCCTCCCAGACTTCCTCTTCCTGCCTTACTCACGCTTCCGTCCTCGCCACTCCCGCCCCTGCGTCTCCCCTCTGCCTGGAGCCCAGCCTCGGTCTCTCCTTTCTCCTGCTCCTCCTCCATGTCTTGGGGCCAGGTCAGCAGAGCCTGGTCTGGGCCGCATCTGGCTGGGTCAGCAAGGTCACCTTTGCGGGATGCCATGGTGTACATGAAGGCGGCGGGCATTTGTATGTAGAGCCTTCAGTCTACATACTCTTATATACATACATACATACTCTTCTTCAGTCTATTTAAATACAGGTGCCGTCAATAGATCTGCTGCTTCATTTCCTCGAACCATGGGCCCCCGAGGTGAGTCACCCTCCCAGCCAGCCGGGTCTTCTCTGAGGTCAGGGCTGCTGTTTTCTGTCGCGGGGAACAGGCAGACCTGCAGACCCCCGTTCCCTGCTACTCCTGCTGGCCTGGCCTCTGCCCAGGACACGGGTGACCTCCCTCGACACTCCCCCAGTCCCCACACTGTTCCCACTCGATTTCTTCTGTGCACAACTGGGAACGGAATCTGGGGCCTCACAGGTGCGAGGAGAGCCCCCCCCCCCCCCACTTCCTGCCACCCCAGCCCTGCCCAACACTTCCTAGGATGGCGGTTGGAGACAGCAACGACCCAGAGAGGCCCATGCCTGGCCTCGGACACTGTGACTCAGGGTTCCTCCAGCAGGAAGGATCCTTGGACCTCGGGAAGGCCTGGCCGCCGGGATTAGCCCTAGCCCACCTTCTGGGCTGGAGCTTCCCCGTGCCACCAGTGGGTTCCTCGCAGCCAGGAGAACTGGGGTTCAGAAGCTGATGGCTGCATAGCCAGCAAGGAGAGGGCTGGCCGCCCGAACCATCAGCCCTGCACCTCCGTGCTCCTACCAACTGCCCCGGGCCTGGCTCTGCCCTCTCCTAACTGCGATTTCCTGGCTGGGGAGTGAGGCTCACTCAGTGCCGAGGATCATTTAGGAGAATCGGCAGCTCCAGCTCGTGCCTGCAAGGAGTCAGCGTGTCTCCATGGCCTCAGGTGCCTTCTCCCTGCACCGCCACCGGCTGCCCTGGCTTCCGGCCACGCTTTCCCACTCATGCAGGCCTTGTATTCACCTGTTCCTCGGACTCACAGACCTGAGGGGAGGCCCCGCTTGCACCCGTGACCCCTTCCAGGGCCCCCCAGCTGTCTGTTCCCGCTGTGGGGGCTCTGCAGAGCCCAGCGCTGGAAGAAGCACCTCCTTATCCTTCCGGACTTCTGGTTCATTGTCACAGGAACTGGAGATGGACACGTCACCGGTCCCAGGGCCTTGGCCCAGCGACAGCTGTGGAGCATCCAGAGCTCTGGGGCCTGAGTGACTGTGACCTGCTCACAGAATGATTGTGTCCTGACACAGCTGACTGGGACCCTGAGGGCAGAGGGAGCCAAGCGGAAGGAAGGAGCCCCTGTCCCCGGGAGCAGGCATCATGCCGAGCACAGGCCGTGCACGGGTAGGTCCAGGTTCAGCCCAGCCACACACGGTCCCCCTGCACAGAGGAGGGGACAGCACTGTGAGGTGTGACCCCAAACGCATCCCCAGGGCTGGAGTGGCAGAAGAGCGGGGAGGGCATTTGCCCTGCACGCGGCTGACCAGGGTTCAATCCCCAACATCCTCTATGGTCCCCTGAGCACCCCAGGAGGGATTCCTGAAGGCAGAGCCAGGAGTGAGCCCTGAGCATCGTTGGGTGTGGACCAAAACCAAACCAAACCTCACTTCCAGAAAGAGAGCGAGGAACCCAGAGCATGTGGAGACATGGGACTCGCCTGGTAGTGGGTTAAGCTCAGGGGTTGCCTGAGCTTAACAGGCTGACAGAGTGTGCCAGCCACAGGAGGGGCCTCTCATGAAAGGTTTGACACAGGCCCACAGTTGGGAGCCTGCAGGACGCAAAGGCTAGGACAGGGATAGGAATGGGGGGGTCTAGGGACCACCTGGGCTTCTGTGCACTTCCAAAGGAACAGACTCTGCCTCGTGGGGGATGGAGGAGGAGAAGGCTGGAGCTGAGAACTTTGTGGGGTCACAAGGTGGACGGAGCAATGGGGAAGCACACACTTTGCATGCAGGATCCCCGGGTTTGACTCCCTGGTACCAACAGTCTGCCCAGATACTGTCAGGAGCAACCTGAGCACTGAGACAGCAGTAACGCACGAACCCTGTCAGTTAGCTCTCACACCCGAAAGTGCTTGTTCTGTTTTTGGGGAGCTGGGGCCATACCTGGTGGTGAGCAGGGGATGCCCTGGGCTCCACACTCAGGATTTCTCCCTGGCAGAGGGTTTGGGAGACATCTGGGGTGCCAGGGATTGAACGTGGGTTCACAGCCTACAAGACAAACCCCTTCCCTGTGTGCTACCTTCCCTTTTCCAGGAGGTTGGCAGTGTGGGGTATGTTTGGGTCAGAGGCCGCAGGGCTGAGTTTTAGTAGTGGGACGGCAGCTGGAGGGAGCGCCCATTCCGGGTGTACTGAGCTTGCAGCTTCATAGGACCCAGGCCCTGAACTGTAGGCACGGACCACCCTAGGGCCAGATGTGGTCCTGCAAGGTCTGAGCACTGGCTCTGCATGTGAAACCTCTGGGAGCGATTCCCAGCACCACAAGGATGCCCGCTACCAAGCAGGAAACAGCTCCTGTGCTCCGCCAGGGATGGCGCTTTCTCACCCCCCACCCCCATAGAACCATGTGTGGGTCCTGCGTGCAAAGTGGCCCTGGAGGAACCACGTGGGGACCCTGGCCCCCTCCAGCCCCTCCGCCCTGTCCTGTTCTGCAGAGACATCTGCTGCCAAATTATGCTCTTTGGGGGTCACACCTGGCGATGCTCAGGGGTTCCTCCTGGCTCTGCCACTCAGGAATTACTCCTGGGAAGTGCTTGTCGGACCCTATGAGGTGCTGGAGATTGAGCCCAGGTTGGCTGCGTGCAAGGCAAACACCCTCCACGTTGGACTATTCCTGCTGTCAAATTCTTGACTTTGCACATAGTAGGTGCTTGAGAGCTTGGAGCTAGCTCTGTCCCTGGAAAAAGGGGGTGCGGGGTGTAGAGGTACCCAGAGAGCCAGGCCTCGTGCTCACTGGTGGAGGTGGCACCCAGAGGTGCTTGGGGTTGCCCTAGTTTCTGCTTCCTCATCCTTGAGGCTAACAACAGGTGGGCCCTTGGGTGCCTGTGCCTGTGTTCCTGGTGCTCCTCCCAAGAATGGGAGAGGGTCCCTGTGACTGGAAAGGCAGGTGTGCGAGACAGCTCATGCCAGGGCCACCTGATGCCCCAGCAGGGCAGTGGCCAGCCACTGGGGAGGGCCTCGGAGTTGCTGAGAGATGGGCCTGTTGCTTGGGTTCCTGGCTATAGTGGAGCTGCCCTGGCCCCGGGGGTGCTCGGGTTCTGGGTCGGTGTGGAGCTGTGCTCTCAGGATCCTTGTTTGTTTCTAGATCCTGACCATGTCCCTCAGCTGGGAAGCCATAAGCCGATGGTGGTGATGGTGGCTGGGTGGGAGGCTGAGGTCGACTCAGAGTTGACGTCACAGATGCAGGAAGACTCTGCCTCAGATACAGAGACGTCCCGAGTGACAGTAGCATGGGACAGTCACCAGCACTGATAGTGGGGAGAGGGGCACAGGCCAGGGGTTAAGTGGCCTGTTTGCAATGTGACATATCTGCACACGTATGTTTGATTTTCTTTTGCTTTTTTGGGTCACGCCCGGCAATGCTCAGGGGTTGCTCCTGGCTCTGCACTCAGGAATTACTCCTGGCGGAGCTCAGGGGACCATATGGGATGCCGGGATGGAACCCGGCCGGCATGGGTCGGCCGCGTGCAAGGCAAACAAACGCCCTACCCGAGGGGCTATCGCTCTGGCCCCGTATGTTTGATTTTAATGTGTTTACTAACTCCCCAACCCCTCAACTGTTCTGGTCCCCTAGAGGGTTCCTTGTCCGACCCAGGGCACCAGTTTAACTGGGGCACCCCGGCCGGGTGGACAGGGCACTGAGGGTACCCCTGGGCTGGTGGACAGGACTGAGGGTACCCCCGGCCGGTGGAGAGGCTCTGAGGGTATCCCTGGGCTGGTGGACAGGACTGAGGGTACCCCCGGCCAGTGGACAGGGCTCTGAAGGTACCGCCGGGCGATGGACAGGACTGAGGGATACCCCGGGCTGGTGGACAGGGCTCTGAGGGTACCGCCGGGCTGATGGACAGGACTGAGGGTACCCCGGGCTGGTGGACAGGGCTCTGAGGGTACCGCCGGGCTGATGGACAGGACTGAGGGTACCCCGGCTGGTGGACAGGGCTCTGAGGGTACCGCCGGGCTGATGGACAGGACTGAGGGTACCCCGGGCTGGTGGACAGGGCTCTGAGGGTACCGCCGGGCTGATGGACAGGACTGAGGGTACCCCGGCTGGTGGACAGGGCTCTGAGGGTACCGCCGGGCTGATGGACAGGACTGAGGGTACCCCGGGCTGGTGGACAGGGCTCTGAGGGTACCGCCCGGGCTGATGGACAGGACTGAGGGTACCCCGGCTGGTGGACAGGGCTCTGAGGGTACCCCTTGGCTGGTGGACAGGACTGAGGGTACCCCGGGCCAGTGGACAGGGCTCTGAGGGTACCGCCGGGCCGATGGACAGGACTGAGGGTACCCCTTGGCTGGTGGACAGGACTGAGGGTACCCCCGGGCTGGTGGACAGGGCTCTGAGGGTACCCCTGGGCTGGTGGACAGGACTGAGGGTACTCCCTAGTCGATGGACAGGACTTGAGGGTACCCCTGTCTTTTCTCTGTGTCTGCCCTTCCCCCGCTCTCTCCACTTAAGGAAATCAGAGTAGAACTGTCAGGGTCACCCTGTCAGGAAGAGTGGACAGTGTGCACTGCCACCAGGCTGGGGGACATAAGGCTGGTGGCCAGAGGCCAAGAGTGGTTGGGGGTGCCTCAGTTCTTGCTCCAAGGCCTCCTGGTGGGAGTGGAAAGGTATGATTTTTTTTTTCTTTTTGGGTCACACCTGGCAATGCTCAGGGGTTACTCCTGGCAGTGCTTGGGGACCATATAGGATGCCAGGGATAGAACCCGGGTCGGCTGCGTGCAAGGCAAACACCCTCCCCGCTGTGCTATGGCTTCCGCCCCAATTTATTGGAATTTTGGTCTTTTTTTTCATTATCACTTTCACAAGAACCCAAAGTGTTCTGTCAGGAGCAAGACAATCCCTTCTGTCCCTCCACCGCCTACCCCCACTTTTATAGCGTTTCCTTAAGTCACATCACCCAAAGCTTCATTCACTCACCCAACAAATATTTCATTATGCGCCGGGGCGCCACGAGAGCGGAGCCGAGGCCCTGTGCTAGTGACTAATGCGGGCAGGGCGGCGCTGCTGGCCCTCGCCGGCACACGGCTGGGCGGTGGGGACAATGGCAGCTCTGGAGAACAACAGCCCAGGCAGGGGGCTGTGGGGGCCCCAAGGCCAGCAGGGCTGAGTGGGAGCCCCGGCCCTGCGGAGACAGGCCCACAGCCTCTCAGGCGGCGGCAAGACCCAAGCAACCCGACGCTGCCTAAAGCGGGCCAGAAAGGGCACAGCGGGCACTTGCCAACACACGTGGCCCACCCAGGTTCGATCCCCGGCACTGGATAGTCCCGAGCACTGCCAGGCGTGACTCCTGAGCACCCCCGCGTGTGGCTCAAACACAAAAAACTCTTCAACACCAGCAAACTGGCTAAGCAGAAGCGTTTAGCTGCCCTGCCCCGACCTCAGGGGAGCGCAGGGGCCCGCGAGGGTCACCCCACACCGCAAAAACCAAAGCTGCCGCTTCCGGTTTCGCTTCCCACCGCAAGCCGCCGGCGGTTTGGTTTCTTTTTTTTTCAAAAATACAAATCAGATGTCACTTCCTGCTGGAGCCGGGGAGGCCTGGGCGGGCACCTACTGGGCAGGTGGCCGGAGCGGGTCCCCGGCGTCCGGTTCAAACGCCGCCGGGTGCAGCGCGGTGGGGCGGGGGGGAAGGACCCCCGGTCGGCCCTGGGCGGCCCCCCGCTGCCCAGGGCGCTGCCTCTGCGCCCCAATGTTCCTAAGCGCAAAGCGGCCCCGGGACACCGGACGCGTGCGGGTAGACGCCGGGGTCCCAGGACCACGCCCGCGCATGCGCACCCGCCCTCGGAGTTCCGCCCCGGAAGCGCGGCGGCGGGGCGGCAGGCTACGCATGCGCAGGCGCGGGCCGGCGCTTCCGGGAGGCGGAAGCTCAGGGCGGGGGCGCGGCCGGGCGCGCGCTTGAGTCGGCCGCCGCGCACGCGCGCGGGCCCGCGCCGACGCAGCCCGTCCCCGAGGCGCGCGCCCGCCGCCGCCGCCGCCGCCGCCGCCGCCGCCGGGACCGCCGCCGCCGAGCGCCCGCGGCGTGAGCGTGGGAGGAAGCGCGGCCGCCCCGCGTCGTGTGTCCCCGCCCGCGGACGGGCGCCGACCGGTGAGTGCTCTGGGCGGGCGGGCGCGCAGGGGGCTCGGGTGCCGGAGGCTTGGGGGGGTCGAGGGGGCCGAGCTGGCCGACCCGCCTGTCCCCGCGGCGGATGCGGCGGCCCCTCCCGTCCGTGCGGCCGCGCGCGTGGGGGGCGCGGGCTAGGCCGGGGGCTGCGGGGGCGCCGCACATCTGAGGCTTTGGGCTGAGGTCGGGAGGGTCCCGGGAGGCCGGGTCCGGGGCAGCTGGGACGCGGGGTGGCCGGGCAGGCCTGGGGGAGCGGGCTGAGCCCCTCTGAAACAAAGGGGGTCCGCGCGGCTTGGGGGCCGGCACCCGAGTTTCCCCAGGCCCCCAGTACCCTGCTGGCCCGACGGCGCGTCCGACCCCCTAGCCTGCGCCCCAACGCCCCTCTCCGGGGGCCCGTGTGCGCGCATGTCGGGGGCCGCGCCTGGGCACTCGCCGCAGCCCCTGGACTGCGGGTCTTGCTGGCCAAACGCTCTAAGGGCGATATTTCTTTCCTTTTTTGAGCTATTTCAACAGTGTCTCTTTCTTGCACAGTTCGCCCGCAGCTGGGTGTTCGGCAGCGGGACTAAGATAATAGTAATATTGTAGTAATTATCGGACGGATTGCGAGGCGCACGCCCAGGGCCCCAGACAGCTCGAGGGTGCCACTCCCAAGCGTTTGCATGGATGAAAAAAAATAGGCCGCGCCTGTTTGAAAGCAAGGACCAGAGCCTCGCCCTTAACATCTTTGTAAAAGGTTCCTGATCAGGGACGCAGCTTCCCTCCCCAGCACCTTGGAGAAGCCAGCGGAATTGGGCAAGTAAGAAAGAAAATAAATGAACCTCACGCTTGCTCTGGTGGCCAAGGTGGAGCGGAGGAGAAGCATTGCCATCCGGTAGTCCCAGTGGCTTGGACTCATTGTCACCGCCCTGCAATACTTAAGCACATGCAACTTTTAAAGGAAGTCGGAGTATCCTATTGACGGGAGCCTGGAGTTTGGGCTGCTCTCGGAGGGGAACAGTGGCAGCCTGTCGTTCCTCCAAAGCCTGCTCCCGTGATAACCAGAAACGCTGTCCGCGATCGGGAGCTTGTCTCACCTGGAGGAGGTCCTGGGATCCGGCCCTGGCACCACAAAACAACCACCGCCTCCAAAAATAGTTGGTTAGTTCCCGCAGAGGAAATGGTTGGACTCTCCGTTCTCCACAGGCCGTTTGGAAAGCGCTAGTTTCTGGAGATAGTTTGAGTTGTGGAAGTGGGGTCTCATGTCTCTCAAGGTTTTGTGAAACCACTTTTGCCTGCTTTTAGGTGTCTTTTTCTTGTTTGACTTTGGATTTTGGGCCACACCCGTGTTCAGGACTCACTCCTGGCAGGGCTCTGGGGGCCCTTATGGGATGCCTGGGATTGAACCTGGCTCAGCTGCGTGCAAGGCACATGCCTGCCCTGCTGTGCTATTACTCTGGCCACTGGCTTTGCTTTTGAGTTTCTGGGTCACGCCTAGTGGTGTGGAGTTCTGCCCATGAAGTACCAGGGGTCACACCCCGACCTTCATACTTTGCTCTCCCCTTTCAGCTGTATCTCCTGCCCCGGGGTTTCATTTTTGAGAAAATAATTAAAATTCATCTTACAGGTAAAAAAAAATGCAGCTCAAAGTACAGGCACGTAAATCTTTTCTTTTCTTTCTTTTTTTTTTTTTTTTTTTTTGCTTTTGGGTCACACCTGGCAATGCTCAGGGGTTACTCCTGGCTCTGCACTCAGGAATTACTCCTGGCGGTGCTCGGGGATCATATGGGTTGCCGGGATCGAACCTGGGCGGCATGGGCCTGCCGAGTGCAAGGCAGACGCCCCTACCCGCTGGGCTATTGCTCCGGCCCCTAAATCTTTAATTTCTATACTTAAATATTCAACGAAAATAATTCTTATTTTAAATTTCAGTAGCGCTGAAAAGTTCTGCTATTAGTGGAGCCAATATATGTATATATTTTTTGCTTTTTTGGGTCACAAACTGCAATGCTCAGAGTTTACTCCTGGCTGTGCACTCAGGAATTACTCCTGGGGACCGTATGGGATGCCAGGGACTGAACCTGGATCAGCCGCTTGCAGGGCAAGTGCCCTACCCGCTGTACTATCTCTCCAGCCCCTGGAGTGAATATTTTTGCCAATAAGTCAAAGCTTTTTTTATTTTTCTAGTACTTTAGAGATTCTCCTTTAGGGTCCAGAGCAATGATAGTACATTGGGGAGGGTGTTTACCTTGCACATGGCAGACCTGGGTTTGATCCCTGCATTCCAGATGGTCCCTTGAGCACTGCCAGGAGTAACCCCTGAGCACTGCTGGGTGTGGCCCAAAAACAAACAAACAAAAAAAAACCAACAACCTCTTAGAGCTCTAGCTTAAGAACACATGTTTTTACTCTTTCCACTTAATAACTTAATAAGGAAAAAAATTGCTGGAGAGGGCTTTGAGAATTTTTACTGATGCCTGTATGAGCTGTTAAAAGTGAGTATTGTAGTTTGGGCCTGTGGAAGTGTCGGGGAAGTTCGTGGCTGCCTGCGCCTGGGGCAGGGTTCGGGAGCACCCCAGGGAGGAGGGAAGAGGCAGCAGCTCATCCCCATCTTTGTTATTTGTCTTCCGTAAACTGTTTCCTGGCGGCATATTGGAGCCCTGTATTGCTTTTCTTACCAGCCTTTTGGGACAGTTGCTGTCTTCGTGATGTCAGAAGGCAATGTTGGCGTGGAGCGAGCGAAGGCTGTTCCTGCCGTCCCCAGGCCACGGCGCTGAGAAGCTGTGGCCAGGAACGGTTGGCCTTAGCACCGAAAGCCAACCCCGAGAGGCCGAGGCAGTGTAACGTCCAGTTGACAGGATATTTCGAGAAGTCTGTGGGTCTGCCACACACAAACTCGGGCAGTGATGCCCAGCAGAGGTTGGGAGCCCTGAGCAGCCCAGGGCACATTAGCGGACAGCAGCTCACGGGACCTGCAGACTCCCTTTAGAAACCACCCTCCCAGAGGACCACCCCACCTCCCGCGCTCTCCTCATGTCTCACCTCTTCCTAAACAGAATGTTCACTTCCAGACCAAACAATCCCATGTAAGGCTTATTCAGAATAAGACAAGTGATAGGTTGTGTCCAGTAATGGGGAAGAAAGTGGTGGTCCGGTGGTCTGGCTCCTTGGTTGCAGGGGTGGCGGCAGGGGTGTGTGCTAATCTGCTCACGCCCCCTGCCATGCTGTGGCTTCCGGAAACGGCTGCCCATCTCCAGCCACACTGGCACTCCTGTCCTGTCCTCCAGGAGCTGTTGAGTTGTGGTGCTATTTATAGCCTCACGGAACCCTGAAAGTTTGGGAGTGGAGCAGGGCCCCCTCTTAGCTCTGTGCCCCGCCCCTGGCCTGAAGCAGCCAGTGACTAACCTGGCTGGGAGGTTCAGATCTTTAACTCTCCAAAACAGGGACGTGGCTGAGTGTGAATTGCCACATCTGCGGAAAGCTCCTGTTCTAGTGTGTGTACATGTGGCAGTTGTTACTCCCGGGGGGTCTCTCCCGCTACTGGGTTTCAGACGTAGGCGTTAGGCCCTTGGGCTCTCTTCAGCCCTTACCTGGGGCTGCCTGGCAGGCAGTCTGGCGTTTGACCAGTAGGGCCGCACATTGTTAGCGAATGTGCCAAAGCCACTGAAGGCGTTTGAGTTAGCCAAGAGCCGGTTATCGCACGTGTGCCCACTGCACGGGCATCACCTGCATTCTGATTTGCCCACCGACATGCTTGAGTAACTGTTGCCGTGTGTCGAGGAGACTTGTCGGGCTGATGTGTGTGGAGTGTAGTGTCACGCAGGCGAGGAGACTTACAGGAAAGCCAGAGCCCCCGTGTTGTCCTGGCTGTGCCCCATGGTTCTGAGCACGCGCGGCCCACCAGTCCCGCCAGAGTCCCCTCCTCAGCCTTCCCTCTGCCTTTGGCCATTGACTCACCCGCGCTTGTGTTTCAGATCAAGCCCAGGTTTCCTGCATTGGGAATCGGCCTGCCCTCCGCCTCTGTGTTTGGGGGCTGTAGACCCAGACCAGGTCCCAGAGGGCTCCCCCGAGTCTGACTGCCTCTCCTGGGCTCTGCCTTCTGTCCCCCTCTGCTTGGCGTCATGCCCCCTGGTGGCTGTAGGTCCTGCCTGTGTTTTTCCTGGTCTGCAGTGGAGCGCGCATTCCGTGTCCTTTTCATCGGATTGTCACCCCTCAGGATTGTCACTGAACTGCCCTGGAGGGCAGGAAACTCCCTGGCTCTGCGCCGTGGAGGGTTGTGCGTGAGCACCTTCCTCTTTGCCAGCTGTCCGTCGACCCCCCAGGGCTCAGGCCTGCACTCGAGGGCTCGCACCCCACCTGTCTGCTCACTCTGTTATCGCACAGGGCTGGAAGGAAACGTTCCTTTGCTCCTTTGCAGTTTTGGAAGGTTCTTCGTTTCCTAGAAATTGTCCTCCTGTCCTTCAGACTCATCCTAGGTTCAGCAGACCAACATGGGTGTAGGAGGCGAAGACAGAGGTTCCTGCAGGAGCTCAGGGTCCCTCAGGACCTTGGCAGCGCCCCTCCTGGTCTGCTGTGCCACGCAGTGCTCTGATCTTGATCTGTGACAGGGAGGCGGGCCCGAGCCCAGGTAAAGGGGCAGTGGGTGAGAGCGAGGTGGCCTGGGGAAGGGGAGGCTGGCGGTGCCGCGCCTGAGTGCCCCTGTGACCCTGGTACCTGTGGTGCAGGCCCGCGAGGCAGTCTGGCCCCGTCATTGTGCGTGTGGGCACTGGGGGTGGGGTAAGGGCACCCTGGCACAGGCCTGTAACCCCTTTGTGACCACTGAGACTTCCTTTAGCTCTTTGGGTCACATCTGGAGATGCTCAGGGGTTCCTCCTGCCTCTGCACTCAGGAATTATTCCTGGTGGTGCTCGGGAACCCTCTGGGATGCCGGGGATGGAACCTCGGTTGTCTGCATGCACAACAAATGCCCTCCCCTGCTCTGCTCTTGTTCTGACCCTGTGGCCACAGAGCTTTGCTGATGAGATTGTCCCTTCAGATACGGGGCCCGTGTGGGGCCGCTCTGCTCCCACTGCTGTTTGGGGTTTTGGGGTTTTCTCCTTGGTTTGTAAGCAGACTGCTTTCCTTTCAGACCGTGTGTACCTCATGGCAGATGCAGGAGGGCAGGGCGAGTGCAAAGGCACAGGCTGGCTGGCCCTGTGGAAGCAAGATTCTGGGGGATCTGTGTCTAGCATGAGCTCACTGCTAAATTTGTGTGTTTTAGGGTCCAGGAGGTAGTTCGTGGGGGAGGGGCGGTTGGTGCTCGCCTTGCCTGTGGCTGATCCCCTGGTTCTTCCTTGAGCACTGCCAGGGGTCTCTCCTGAGCACAGAGCCAGGAGTAGCCCTGAGCACTGCTGGGTGCACCTTCTCCGCAGGGGGTTTATTTCGCCTTTTGTCCTTGTTTGTTGAAGGGCTGAATGGAAGCCGGGCCTGGTGATGCCCCATCTCTAGGCTTCTGGACTTCTGTGAGTCGCGTCAGCCTAGAGGCGGTCCTTTCCCTCGTAGGGCTTGTGGGCCCAGCGCCTGGAACTCCTGTAGCAGCTGTGCCGGGCGCCTTTGTGGCCAGAGATGGGTCTGTGCCTTTGTAGATGGCCCTTGGGATCGGTGTGAAGTCAATGCAACACCTTGAGAAGGAATTTCGGTGAAGCAGCCCTGGGGTCCCCTGGGCGGGTGGGAAGACCATCACGGGCCTGTGGGAGACGAACGCCTGCTCCCATGGGTGGCAGGGGCAGGGAGCGGCTCACGGAACGGGCCAGGGTCTCCGTTTGCTCGGTCAGAGTGGTGGCGGCGGGTGGGGCTGGGGCTGGACCTCTGGCCACAGCTTGGCTTTCATTTATTTATTTATTTATCTATTTACATATTTATTTATCCATTCATTTATTCATCTATTCATTTATTTATTTGCTCGTTCATTTGCTTGTTTGTTTATTTATTTATTTTTGGGGTCACACCCGGCATTGCTCAGGGGTTTCTCCTGGCTCTGCACTCAGGAATTCTCCTGGCGGTGCTCGGGCGACCATA
This sequence comes from Cryptotis parvus, assembly GCA_021461705.1. Taxonomy (NCBI): domain Eukaryota; kingdom Metazoa; phylum Chordata; class Mammalia; order Eulipotyphla; family Soricidae; genus Cryptotis; species Cryptotis parvus. The sequence goes on along the minus strand of JAJIBD010007017.1, from coordinate 95,434 downwards.
TGGGATGCCGGGATCGAACCCGGGCCGGCACAGGCCGGCCACGTGCAAGGCAAACGCCCTACCCAATGGACTATCGCTCCGGCCCCAGCTCAGCTTTTAAATAGCCTTTCCTGGTGGCCGTGAGGTTGCGTATCTACCTCCTGGTGGCGTGACGGGTCTACTCCCTGTCCAGGCCCCCTCCTGTGGGGGGCTGTGGGCTGCTTTATGTGCACAGAACACAGGGCCTTTGTGGCAGCTTTTCTCCCACTTGTGTGCAGTTCCTGCTGACTCCGTGGTGTTGGGTTGTGTGACCGGATTGCAGCTTTTTCTGTTTTTCTGATTCTTGGACCATGCCTGGCCGTGCTCAGGGGCTCGGTCCTGGCCCTAGCTCAGCTTGGGACTGGGCTGGGGCATGAGTGGCAGCGGTCTTCCCAGGTGCCCAGTACCTGGTACTTCAGGCCCCAGAGCCAGCTCTTGGCAGTGTCTCCCCATTGCCCAGTGCTGCAGGCCCGAGCCGGCTAGTGGCAGCGTCTCCCCTTGTGCCCGGTACTGCAGGTCCCTGCGCCGTCTTGTCCTGCAGCCTCTGCTGCTGCCCTTCCCGAGACCCGGTTGGCGTGTCCCTTTGTATGAGCGAGCTGTGCCCAGGTACTGGGACCTGGTTGGCATGTCCCTTTGTATGAGTGAGCTATGCCCAGATACTGGGACCCGGTTGGCGTGTCGCTTTGTATGAGCGAGCTGTGCCCAGATACTGGAACCTGGTTGGTGTGTCTCTTTGTATGAGTGAGCTGTGCCCAGATACTGGGACCTGGTTGGCGTGTCGATTTGTATGAGCGAGCTGTGCCCAGATACTGGGACCTGGTTGGTGTGTCGCTTTGCATGAGTGAGCTGTTCCCAGATACCGGACCCGGTTGGCGTGTCCCTTTGTATGAGCGAGCTGTGCCCAGATACTGGGACCTGGTTGGTGTGTCGCTTGCATGAGTGAGCTGTTCCCAGATACGGACCCAGTTGGCGTGTCGCTTTGCATGAATGAGCTGTGCCCAGATACTGGGACCCGGTTGGCATGTCACTTTGTATGAGTAAGCTGTGCCCAGATACTGGGACCCGGTTGGCATGTCGCTTTGTATGAGCGAGCTGTGCCCAGATACTGGGACCTGGTTGGCGTGTCGCTTGTATGAGCGAGCTGTGCCCAGATACTGGACCCGGTTGGCGTGTCCCTTTGTATGAGCGAGCTGTGCCCAGATACTGGAACCCGGTTGGCATATCGCTTTGCATGAGCGAGCTGTGCCCAGATACCCGGACCCAGTTGGCATGTCGCTTTGTATTAGTGAGCTGTGCCCAGATACTGGAACCCGGCGGCGTGGCGAGCGCCCAGTCGCCCGTGGCGTGTGCTTTGTTAGGAGCTGTGCCCAGATACTGGAACCCGGTTGGCGTGTCGCTTTGTATGAGCGAGCTGTGCCCAGATACTGGAACCCAGTTGGCATATCGCTTTGCATGAGCGAAGCTGTGCCCAGATACTCGGACCCGGTTGGTGTGTCCCTTTGTATGAGCGAGCTGTGCCCAGATACTCGGACCCAGTTGGCGTGTCTCTTTGTATGAGCGAGCTGTGCCCAGATACTCGGACCCAGTTGGCATGTCTCTTTGTATGAGTGAGCTGTGTCAGGCTGCTCACTGAGTTTCCTGCATCCAGCTTTTGATGGGGGGGCCTATTTGTGGCAGTGGGGCTGGGATTGATGGGGGCTGTAAGGAAGCCGTGTGCCCCCCCGTGCTGTGCGCCAGCCCCTGCTGCTGGGGGTATGGCTGTGACTGGGCAGAGGTGTGGCGTCTGTGTCTGGGCTCCCGAGTTCCCCAGGACTTTGGTCTGAACCACTTTCCTGAACAGTGTTTCTGGGGCTTTAGGATGTTGCAGGCAGCCGGGCTGCTCTTCCTCTTCCCTGGGAGAGGTGGGAGCAGGGACCAGCTGGGCACCAAGTACCAGTGCTGAGTACCCACAGCGGTCCAGACCAGGGTCCTGGGCAGAGGTGCTGCCCAATGTGCTGGTGCCAGGTGAGGGGCCTGCTTGTCCAGGAGCCTGACCAACTCGACCCTGTGTTGTCAGGTACATGGCTCAGCACCACGTACCTCAGAAAGCTGCCCCCCAGGTCTATGTGCCAAGCCCGTGTGAACAGGTGCAGGAGGGGGTGTCTGTGAACTGCCTGGAACCTGGAGGACGGAGCAGGCCCTGCGGCTGGGGCGCTCGCTGGAGGATGGGGTGGCAGGTAGGGGCTGAGTGCCCACCTCACACTCTCTGGGCCTCTCCGGCCACGCAGTCACGGTGCGTTTCCAGGAATTGGGCACAGTGTGTCCGTGCTCAGGAAGGACAGGTGTGGCAGGAAGTGGGGCTGTAGCAGGGTGAGGCTGGTCAGGGCCTGGCCTGGCCACAGAGGGCGGGTCCATCCACTCGCCTTTGCCCTGTTGTGGGATTCAGGGAGCAGAGCTCGGAGAGGAGACTTCAGTCCCTCGGGGCTCCCGGCTTCACAGTCCAAATTGTAGGTTGTGGTTCAGCCTGGCAAGTTCCTGTATGGTGGGGGGGCTGCAGGCCGTGGCAGCAAGAGGCAGGGGTCTGGGGGGCTGGTGGACTGGCATGGTTCATCACTTCTCCCACTCCGGTTGTTTGTTGCTTAGCGGTCCGACAATAGCCACTGCCGTGGGCGGGGAGAAGCAGCAGCACCTGGCGTGTGGGTGCTGACGCCCGGCCTAATGACACGGCTCACTACAGGCAGCAATTAGAAAAGTGTTTACAGTCAGACACCGCCTCCGGGTCCTCCGCCTTCCCCTCCCTCAGTGTGTAAAACTGCTGCCCAGGGAAATTGGGTTTTCCCTTCCTGTGTTCTTCCGGGGCTGTGGCTTCCTTCTCTCCTCCGTCCTCTGCCTCCCCCCCCCTGCCAGCCCCCTGCCTGTCTGACCATCCCTGCACCCAGTCCAGCTCATGGCGACGGTTGCTGGCCCTGCCCAGAGCAGGGCAGCTATCTGTGGCTGCACTCCCTGGGTGTCGGGACTGGTTTGCCCTTTCGCTTTCTTGGGTTCACAGGTCACTGCGGACAGCGGCGTCCCACCCTTAATCAACGTTTCACTCATTTTTTAGTAGCTGTTGGTAAGGATAATGGAAAACTATTTTGTTAGGATCCTATTTCCATTAGGATTTTGAAAGCTGCAGAAGAGTTTCTCCTTTGTGGGGAATCAAGTTAACCGAAGTCTCTGTGATTTTATATAACTTCTTGTGCTTGTGGTGCTGGGGATGGAGCCTAGGGCCCTCAATGGTGAGGCCCGCACTGTGCCTCTGAGCGCCCCCTCGCATTTTTATTTCATCTATTTTCCCCGTCTATTTAGTTATCTATCTATCTATCTATCTATCTATCTATCTATCTATCTATCTATCTATCTATCTATCTATCTATCTATCTATCTATCTATCATCTATTTATTTATTTGCTTTATGGGTCACACCTGGCAATACTCATGGGTTACTCCTGGCTCTTTGCTCAGGAATTACTCCTGGCAGTGCTCGGGGACCATATGGGATGCCGGGAATTGAACCCTGGTCCGCCAAGTTCAAGGCAAACACCCTACCAGCTGCGCTATTGCTCTGGCCCCTGTAGTTTTATTTTTATTTATTTATTTATTTATTTATTTATTTATTTGCTTTTTGGGTCACACCCGCTATGCTCAGGGTTTCTCCTGGCTCTGCACTCAGGAATTCCTCCTTGCGGTGCTCGGGGAACCATATGGGTTGCCGGGGTTCGAACCCGGCCGGCACAGGCCGGCCGAGTGCAAGGCAAACGCCCTACTCGCTGGGCTATCGCTCCGGGCCCTGTAGTTTTTATTTTATTTTATTTTATTTGCTATTTTGGGTCACACCCGCAATGCTCAGGGGTTTCTCCTGGCTCTGTACTTAGGAATTACTCCTGGCGGTGCTTGGGGACCATATTGGATGCCGGGATCGAACCCAGGCCAGCACAGGCCGGCGCGCGCAAGGCAAACGCCCTACCCGCTGGGCTATCGCTCTGGCCCCTGTAGTTTTATTTTAAACCTGGTTGCCAGCCACTCCCGTTGCTTCCTGCTGAGCCCTTTACAATGCTTGGTGCCAGCTACTTCCCACCGAGTGGGTCCTGGTGGCATGTCCTACTGGCAGCCTTGCCGGCCTGGCATGTTGGTGGGCAGTGCATTAGTACCCGTGGCTCTGCATTGCCTTTCTGTTTTCAGCAGTGAAGCGATTCCCAGTGGACATGTCCAAGTTCTTCTGTCTTGTGACATGCTTCTCCATGGCCAGCTCTGTCTCTTTTCATCTCAGTGACATGTGTGGGTCTCAGTGACCTTTGTGGGTTTCAGTGACCTTCCCGCGTGCCTCAGTGACATGTGTGGGTCTCTGACTTCCTGTGTGGGTCTCTGACTTCCTGTGTGACAGGTTTCAGTGACTTCCTTTGTGGGTCTCAGTGACTTCCTGTGTGGGTTTCAGTGACTTCCTGTGTGGGTCTCAGTGACTTCCTGTGTGGTTTCAGTGACTTCCCTGTGGGTTTCAGTGACTTCCTGTGTGGGTTTCAGTGACTTCCTGTGTGGGTCTCAGTGACTTCCCTGTGAGTCACATCCTGGTCTTTATGGCTGTGCCTGGTGCCTTCATGTCGCAGTTTGTCTTTCTGCTTTGGCAGCATCTTGGAACTGAAATTATTCAATTTTTTTTTGCCTTTTTTTGGGGGTCACATCAGGTGATGCTTGGGGCTACTCCTGGCTCTTTGAAATTGTTCATTTTATTCTCCTTGACTTTACAGACCTTTCCTCAGTGGCGGCTTTTGCTCTTTCAAGGTGTCTTTTGTTTTGGGATTCCACTTCCCGTTGACTGCTGTTGCGTGGGCTTGTCCTGTCCTGGTGCAGGGGGTGGGTCTCTCCCTGCAGTCTCTCACTGGTGGCAGTTCTGGGCACTCAGCTTTCTTACTTTTTTTTCTTTTTGGGGTAACACCCTGCGATGCTCAGGGGTTACTCCTGGCTCTGCACTCAGGAATTACTCCTGGCAGTGCTCGGGAGACCATATGGGATGCCGGGATCAACCCGGGTCAGTTGTGTGCGAGGCAAATGCCCTCCCCGCTGTGCTATGGCTCCGGCCCTTGGGCACTCAGCTTACCCCTGGGAGAGGGTTGGAACTTTGAAGCAAAGAGGCACAGAGAAAAGCAAGTGAGATACGAGTGTGAGGGGTCATGGGCACCATGGGCGCGCTGTCCTGAACTCCCAAGGGAAAAGGCAATTGGTCTTCCCTGTGTCCGTGAGCTTGGCACGAGCTGCTCTGGGCACCCCATATGGTGTCCGTGACAGATGTCCCTTGTTCTCCTGGAGCTGCCCGTGGTAGTGTGTTGTGATTGTCTGGCCATAGAGTGCGGTGTGTGGACAGACACCAGGCACCGTTCATGAGCTTGACTCTGGGTCCCCGAGACCACCAAGAACTTGTGGTCCCTGAGACCACCCAGAACTCCTTCAGTGAGCAGGCACAGAGAGCAGTGGGCCAGAGCCCCATATGGGCAAGGGTTGTGAGGGACCAGCCTGAGTGTCCAGGCCCTGCCTGGCCTCTGGGCTCATTGATCCAGCTGGAAGTGTGTGGGGAGCAGCCTGTGGACTGGGCAGTGGGAGGCCTGTGACCTCCAGTGATGGATGAGGGTCACACCTTCCCCGGTGCGTGGCACGTCGTCTCCTGCCTGAAGATCACTCCTCAGTGTACTATGGCCCGAGCGATGGATAGCGTAGCGGGAGGGCGTTGCCTTTCATGTGGCTGACTCAGCTTCCATCCCCAGCATCCCATATGATTCCCCGAGCACCGCCGGAAGTAATTCCTGAGTGTAGAGCCTGTAGAGCCAGGAGTAACCCCTGAGATTCGCTAGGTGTGACCCTAAAAAAAAAAAAAATTCCTCAGGCCTTTGGAATGATTTTTGGAACAGACGCAGATATACCAGGCAAAGCAGCTACCAGCTCTCCCGTTGTGTGCCGGTCGCTTTGCAGTTGCGGGATTTATCTCCAAATTGCCAAGAATATTCTACCCACCCCTCTCAGAGAGCCCGGCAATTTACTGAGAGTATACCGCCCGCATGGCAGAGCCTGGCAAGCTGTCCGATTCGGTATGCCAAAACCAGTAATAATGTTTATTTCCCCCACCCTGAAAGAGTCCTTAATATGGCAGCACTAAGAAAGACGAAATCTCAGGGCCAAACTAGGCTGCCAAAACGAAGAACGACTAAAATGACTGTCTGTACTTTTTTTTTCTTTTTTTGGTCACACTGGCGGAACGCTCAGGGATTTCTCCTGGCTCTGAACTCAGGAATTACTCCTGGCGGTACTCGGGAACCATATGGGATGCTGGGGATCAAACTTCGGCCCTGCATGGGCTGGCTGCATGCAAGGCAAACGCCCTACCCGCTGGACTATCACTCTGGCCCCCTGTCTCTACTTTTCTTTTTTTTTTTTTTTTTTTTTTTTTTGGGTCACACCCGACAATGCTCAGGGGGTTTGCTCCTGGCTCTGCACTCAGGAACTACTCTAGGCGGTGCTTGGGGGACCATATGGGATGCCGGGGATCCAACCTGGGCCAGCATGGGCCTGCCGAGTGCAAGGCAGACACCCTACCCTCTGGGCTATCGCCTCCAGCCCCATAGTCGGTGATTTTAATGCCAAGATAGGACAAGAAGATAGGCCGAAGATAGGATATTTTAATGCCAAGATAGAACCAAGAAGTTAGGCTGAAGAACTCTACATCGGGACCCCTGGCCTAGAATGGAACGAACAGGGTGAGAGACTGTCTGATTTCATCATGTCCACCAAGACCATTCATGAGAACTCATAGTTCCAGAAGGCTGAATTGAAACGTTGGACATGGGAATCTCCTGGTGGACAGTTCCACAATGAAATTGACCAAATCATATTCAATTGGCGATTTTGCCTGGCCGATGTCGCTGTCATCCCAAAATTCCAAACAGGATGGGACCACCATCTCCTTCGTAAAATTCTACTTCATGGAAAGGGGAGAAAAAGGCTGCAAAGTTTAAGAAGAGAACTCCCAGAACGACCACCAACTGGGAACTCTTTGGCACCATTGCGGCAACATGGGAAGATGCCATCATTGATAACATCAATGAAGAATACAACCGACTGGTTCAGCACCTCCATGATTGTGTGAAGAATGCCGAGAAAGAGAAAGACACAAAAGGACGCCTGTCTTCAAAAACTCTCGAGCTCATTCACCAACGTGGCAAGGCACGAGCCTCAGGAGACCAAATGCTAACATCCAAGCTTGCTAAGCGGTGCAGAGAAGCGATAAAGGAAGACCTCAAAGAGAGAAGAGCAGAAATACTGGCTGATGCAGCAGAAGCCGGGTAAAGCATTTGCAACACCCGCCCGGTCCTTTGCCAACTATAAGACCAAGAAGACTGCCCTTTGACATCCCGATGGATTGATCACATCTTCCAAAAAAGGCCATGGAGAAGATTATCCATGACTTTTACTCGGATCTCTTTGATAGCCATGTCCACCTGCCCACATACCAAATTCCACAGGATGGAGATGTCGCTTTCCAACGTTCTTCCTTCTGAAATCTGACATGCCGTTTCGTTGGTGAAGAAGCGAACAGCGGGCCGGAGTGATAGCCCAGCGGGTAGGGCGCTTGCCTTGCATGTGGCCGGCCTATGCTGGCCTGGGTTCGATCCCGGCATCCCATATGGTCCCCTGAGCACCGCCAGGAGTAATTACTGAGTGCAGAGCCAGGAGTAACCCCTGAGCGTTGCTGGGTGTGACCCAAAAAGCAAAAAAAAAAAAAAAAAAAAGAAGAAGAAGCGAACAGCACCCGGCCCAGACAAAGTCAGACCTGAACTCCTGAAGAATCTGCCATCAGTATTCATCAATACACTGGCTTGGCTCTTCACACGCTACCTGTCTGAATGCAAGGTGCCCTCCCAATAGAAAACCAGCAGGACAGTTCTACTGTTCAAAAAGGGAGACATTCATGACATTGGCAATTATCGCCCCATTTGCCTGTTGTCCGTCATCTACAAGTTGTCACTCGAGTCATCCTGAACAGGATTGGCAGAACACTAGATGAAGGACAGCCATGCGAGCAAGCTGGCTTCTGGAAAGGATTCAGCACAATATCCACACGGTAACCAAGCTCATTGAGGTTTGTAGGGAGTTCAGGATGCCGCTTTGTCTCACATTCATTGATTTAAAAGAAAGCCTTTGATTCTGTGGAGACTGAAGCAGTCATCGAAGCCCTAGCCCAAACAGGGCATTCAAACCCAATACATCAAGATCCTTTGTGAGCTGTATTACGGATTCACCACCAGGATCTCACCATTCTACAAGGAAGTGATCATTGATGTCAAAAGAGGGGTTCGGCAGGGTAATACCATTTCACCAAAACTCTTTAGCGCCACCCTCTAGAACGTCATGTGACAATTAGAATGGGAAAGAATGGGAGTGAAGATAGACAGTTGGCAACTACACTACCTCCGCTTCACTGATGACATCATTCTAATAACACCAAACATTAGCCAAGTGGCACAAATGCTGGCTGACCTTGACCGAGAATGTGGAAAGATAGGTCTACAGCTGAATCTCAACAAAACTATGTTCATGAAAAATGAACTAGTTCCAGAGGCCCCATTCACTCTCAATGGAACAAACATCTCTGAACGCAGCAGTTTTGTGTACCTAGGTCGAGAAATCAACATGATGAATGACCTAAAACCCGAGTTGCGCATGAGGAAGAGAGTGACATGGAATGCTTTTTAAGAGCATGAGAATGCTATTCGGTCTCCCAAAGAGGAATAGAAAGAGCTATGCTTGGAATATCACGCCTCACTCAAGTGAGAGAAGGAATCGGAGTTCTCACCTCCGTGGATGATTCAGAGTCAGGGACGCTGTCTCGTTTGCCAAGGCATCGAAAATCAGGTGGGCTGGACATGTAATGCAACTTGGAGATGACCACTGGACTAGAGCCGTTACTGACTGGATCCCACAGGATGTCAATAGATCACGTGGCCGCCCACCTACAAGATGGTCAGACTTCTTTGTCAAGTCCCTGAATGAACGGTTTGAGGCTCTTTGTATTCCTGAAGCAAGCAGATGCCATTGGACTACACTGGCACGTCTAGGGTCAAATGGAAATGTTACTGGCACCTGCTTGAGCAAATTGATGAATAACGGGATGTCAAGTGATCAAGTGATCAGGCCTTTGGAGGTCAGCAGCCACTGTAGAGGTGGTCACAGACCCTTCTCAGTGACCCACACAGACCTGTGGAGTGGCTCCTTCTACCAGTGTGCTGGACCCAAGACCCCCCAGACGTTTTTATCAGGAGTTTGAATCAAGATCAGGAGTCAGACTGGGCAGCAGCTCGTTTTCAGAATCAGAATTTTAAAACTATCTGGACAGATCCTGATGAAGTGCTAATGCAGTAAGGTGAGATGTCTCGGGAGTGAATAAATTGGCAGATGCAAATCTATGTGGCGCACCTTGACGGCCCCTCCTTGGGGGCGGGTCAGGATGCAAGGCAGAGACGCAGCAGGGGGCACACTCCTCCCGTCCCCGACTTACTGGTGTGCGCCCCTCCTGCCACACGTGTGTTTCCGAGAGAACGGCTCCTGTCCACCGAGCTGAGTTCAAGGCCAGGGCCTGGGTTTACTGCATCCTGCTCTGAGGCTGTGTCCGATGCTATGCCTAGACCTGGATGGGAGCCTTTTGCTTTTTGCTCCTCCCAAGCCTCAGGAGGCTGCTGAGGGGGCTCCTCAGGCAGTTCTTTGCTGAAGGGGCTAACAGCCCAGTGTAAGGACCTGGGGGGTTGCAGTGCCCGGCAGGCCCCGGGGCCTCTGGCTGCTGGCACCAGGAAGGAGCCTGGCCCTGGTGCTCTCTGGCCCCTGACTGTGCCAGTTTAATCAGTAAGCACAGTCGTCACTACTCAGCAGGCCTGTGGGATTCTTAGGTGTGTCCTGGTACGTGCGTGTGTGTGTGTGTGTGTGTGTGTGTGTGTGTGTGTGTGTGTGTGTGTGTGTGTGTGTGATGCCCAGCCTGACTTTCCCTGGCAGAGCAGGGTGCTGGGATAAAATCCAGGCCTCCTGTGTGCAAGGTGAGCACCAGCCACTGTCCTGTGGCTCTGACCCCTGATTCTTGGCTTCTTAGCGTATCATTCCATGGCAGATTAACATTTCAAGCAGGTTGTTAGACACAGATGCTTAATGACATGGGTTTGAAGGATGTTTCCTTTGCTTTGTCAGGGTTCCTAAAGGCTGCTAACTGTCTGGTGTGAACTCAGAAATCCAACCTGTCGCCAGTTTGAGTGACTCTGACCATCTCATGAACACGCTTGGGCAGTGCCTCGAAGGCCACTTTGCGATTCCTGTGGGAGGCAGGTGGCCAGGTGGGATCTTTCTGGAGGGTGCAGGAAGACACTTTTCCTGCCACTGCTGGGGAGCCACATTGCTGTGGCTGCAGAATGACGCTGAGACCCCTGCTCAGACCTGGAGGCCAGGGCACATTGTAGCCAGGAGTAGGAACCATTTCCCTGGGCTGCAGTGCCCGTGCCCGCTGAGTGAGGGACTGCATCACATCAGGATGGCCGAGACAGGTCTGAGGACCCCTCACAGGGGAGGCCATAGGCGGGCAGTGGCCGTCGGGACTCAACACCAACGGTCACGGTAGGTGCTTCCCTCCCTGAGGCCCGGCCATCCCCTGGGAGTCATCGGGGCCTGAGTGGGCGTGAGCTGTAAGGACTGGGGAGATGGCTGTGACCAGGGACTGTACAGGCCAGGTATGGTGTGACTGGGGGGCTGTATAGTCTGGGAGATGGTTTACAGCGGGGGCTCTACAGGCTGGGAGATCGTTTGACGGGGTTGGGGCTGTATGGGCTGAGAGACAGTTGTGTCCAGGGGCTGTAAGATGGCTGTGACTGGGGGCTATATTGACCAGGAGATTGTTCTGACTGGGGGCTATACAGGCCAGGAGATGGCTGTGACTGGAGGCTGTATAGGCAGGGAGACAGCTGTCATTGAGGACTGTACAGGCTGAGAGATGATTGTATCTGGGGGCTGCACAGGCCAGGAGACGGCTGTGACCTGGAGGCTGTACAGACAGGAAGACAGCTGTGACGGGGGCTGTGCAGGCTGGGAGACAGTTGTGTCTGGCGGCAGTACAGGCTGGGAGTTGACTGTGACGGGTGCTGTATAGGCCGGGAGATGGCTATGACGGGGGCTGTACAGGCCGGGGGAGACAGCTGTGAAGGGGGCTGTATTGACCAAGAGACGGCTGTGACCCTGGGGTTGTACAGGCTGGGAGACGGCTGTGACAGGGACTGTACAGACTGAGAGACGGCTGTGACGAGTGCTGTATAGACGGGGGAGATGGCTGTGACGGGTGTTGTACAGGCCGGGAGATGGCTATGGCCGGGGGCTGTACAGGCCGGGAGACAGCTGTGAAGGGGGCTGTATAGACCAGGAGATGGCTGTGACTTGGGGTATACAGACAGGAAGATAGCTGTGATGGGGGCTGTACAGACTGGAAGACAGTTGTGTCTGGTGACAATACAGGCCGGGAGACTGTTGTAACTGGGGACTGTACAGGCCGGAGATGGCTGTGACGGGTGCTGTACAGGCAGGGAGACGACTGTGACGGGGACTGTACAGGCCGGGAGACGACTGTGACAGGGACTGTAACAGGCCGGGAGATGGCTGTGACGGAGGCTGTACAGGCGGGAGAGGCGACTGTGACAGGGACTGTAACAGGCGGGAGATGGCTGTGACGGGGACTGTAACAGGCCGGGAGATGGCTGTGATGGAGGCTGTACAGACTGGGAAAGCGGTTGTGTCTGGTTGCAGTACAGGCCGGGAGATGACTGTCATGGGTGCTGTATAGACCAGGAGATGGCTGTGACCCTGGGGTTGTACAGGCTGGGAGACGGCTGTGACAGGGACTGTACAGACTGGGGAGACGGCTGTGACGGGGGCTGTACAGCTGTGAAGGGGGCTGTATAGACCAGGAGACGGCTGTGACCCTGGGGTTGTACAGGCTGGGAGACGGCTGTGACCGAGGCCGTGCTTCTTGCCCCCACTGCCCAGGGTTCATGGGAGGGCAGGTAGGTGGTTTTGAGGTCCCCGGGAGTGTTCTCGGCAGAACCCCTGGGCTGTGGTCCTGCACACCTCCGGGCACTTTGCCTCTGCCCACGCCTGCTAGTGTGGTTGCGTGGGTGTGACGGGGGTATGTGGCCAGGAGTCCCTGGCGTCCTGTGCGCCTCCAGCACCGTTACCGCCTCTCCCTCTTCCTGCAGCTAGACGCCGGCCGCGTACCACGCTCTGAACTCTGCGTGAGTGAGCCAGTGTCCCCCTCTGAGCCACACTCTGGGGCCAGAATCATTGTGGCTGGAATGTGATCTTAGAGCATAAAGAAGCTTTTCTGTGTCGGATGATTTTCGTAGTGATACCAACATTCTTCCTGTGTTTCCCGTTTTTCAGAGTTCCTTTGACCTGGGTTCCTGAGTGTGCAGGTTTTGGCCTGTCTTGGTGTGGTGTGGGAGCTGCGGGTGAAAGCCAGTCTCAGGGCCAAGTGACCGGGCCTGTGAGCGTTGCCCAAGTAAGGGCTGCAACGGAGGCACGGGAGCAGCCGCGGGGCCTGGGCTCGGGGATTTAATGGCAGGGTGGTGTAGGTGTGGGCGTGGGCAGGGAGGACCTTCTTTTCCAGGGTCCCAGCTCACAGCCCCTCTAGCCCGAGGGGAGCAGGAGGGACCCTGCGTGTCAGGGAGCGTCTGCCCGGGGCCGTGCTCGTGCTCACTGGCTGCCCGCGGTGCTGGGGAGCAGAGGGGGCCCACACAGCCACTGTCCTCCCTGTGCCGAGGACCCCGATTGACTGATCTCTCCCTGTGCAGTTTGACCTTGCCCTGCTGTTCCTCGGGCCTCATTTGCAAAGGTTGGGGGGCAGGAGTGGGTTCTGCCCTCCCTGCATCCCTGCTGGCCAGCACTCAGGACTCAGACCGAGGGTCCTTGCGTGGGAGCACTGGAGCTCGGCTTCAGGCCGCTCTTTGATGCACAGGTGTGATGTGGGGATCCCGCTGCTCTTGGCCGGAAGCTGGGCGCCTGGAGAAAACCATGGAAGGGTGGCAGGAACAGGAAATGGTTATTATGTGAGGGCACGGTGTGGGGGTGGGCAGGTGGATGAAGGCAGGGCCTCGGGCCTCTGTCTCTCTCCCCAGCCCTGGTGGGTGCTTTTTTTTTTTTTGGCTTATTGGGTCACACCCGGCGATGCTCAGAGGTTACTCCTGGCTCTGCACTCAGGAATTACCCCAGTGATCCTCAAGGGACCATATGGGATGCCAGGGATCAAACCCGGGTTGGCCGCATGCAAGGCAAACACCCTCCCTGCTGTGCTATCGCTCCAGCCGGTGGGCGCATTTGACTCCCTCCATCCCCTGGCGACAGGGACGCGAGGCATTTCAGCAGGGATGGCTGAGTCAGGCCCCGTGTCCTGCCTTCCCTGAGTGCCTGCCACTGCTCCTGCGTACCCACATTCGGTCAGTTCCTGGCGTGGACACATAGGCTCAGCGTCCTTGGGGAGACAGGCGAGATCCTGGCTAAGTCGGGTAAGTCGGTGTGTGGTCCTTGGCTGTAGGCCCGGTCTGTGGAACCGGGGCAAGGTAGGTGCCCTGGCCTGGCCTCTCTCTCTCTGCCCTCTCTCCTCTGTCCTTCTGCCCACTGGTGTTCAGGTGCCAGGCGGTGCTGGGGGCTAAATGTGAGGCTCCTGCATGTGAAGTCCGTGTTTCGGCCCATTCAGCCTTCTCTTTGGCCCCAGGTTCATGATTTAAAACGTTGGTGCCCTGCCTTTGTCCATGCAGACACGGCCTTCTGTGCTGTTCCCCTGTCCGATCCGGCGCCCTCCTCCCATGCCCAGCACTCTAGATTCTTCCTTTGCCGTTGCAGAAGTCCTTAGCTCAGGGCTTCTAGAGGGTGCCTCGTCTTCTGCAGGTCGTGTCTTGGTGGGGGCCTTTGCCCAGTGCTGCTGGAGCAAGGGGTCTCGTCCATGCAGGAGCGTGTGCAGGCCCTAGCTGACCTCTGACTGGGGTCCCGACTGCGTGGGGCTCCATGGGCTCCGTTTTCTCCCCTGAGGTCAGATGCTGCGTCCTTTGTTCTTCGTTACCTCTTGTGTTCACCTGACCGTATTTATTCTTCTAACAAAGGCTGCTCCTGGCGGCGTATCCAACTCGTCATTGGCCATTGCCCGGGGTGCGGGGGCCTCACCCCTGTGACGCGTGACCTGGACCCACAGCCCGGCCCCTTGGTTCTGTCGACCCAGAAGCTCTTCGTTTTCCTGCCAGGATCATTTTTGGCAGTTGTTTCTGGGTGGTGCTCGAGAGCTACTCTTTTTTTTTTTTTGCTTTCCAAATTGGTTGTACTATATTTTACAGTTCACCAGAAATATTTGTGATTTCCAATTACTTGGAACCTTTGCCAATATCAAAGAATTTGGCATTTTCAGAATTCTTTATCCTAGCCATTCCAATGGCTATATAGTCATATCTCCTCAACAATTTCAATTGTATTCACTTTTAAAAATAATAATGTTGGGCCTAGGGATTAAGTTCAGAGATCATGTGTAAAGCTTCAAGTTTGATTTCCTGCCATGTGTCATCCCCAAGCACCAATGGACATAGCTCTGGTGGCCTCAGCACTGCTGGTCTAAACACTGGACCCAAGACAAAAACCATTAACAACAAGCTAATTATTTGATTGGCTTTTCAGCTTCTTGTTCGTCATTCATATATCTTCTTAAAGCGTCCTTTAAAAGCCTTTACTTGTTAAAAGGCACGTTATCAGGGGCTGGAGAGATAGTACAGCAGGTAGGGCACTTGTCTTGCATGCAACTGACTAGGTTCAATTCCAGGACAAGAGCTACTCTTTGTTTCTTTTTTTTTTTTTTTTTTTTGCTTTTTGGGTCACACCCGGCAATGCTCGGGGGTTTCTCCCTGGCTCTGCACTCAGGAATCACTCCTGGCGGTGCTCGGGGGACCATATGGGGACGCCGGGGGATCGAACCCGGGGCCGGCACAGGCCGGCCCCATTGTTTCTGTGCTCTGGGTGACTCCTGGTGGTATCCAGGGGCTTGCGTGGTGCTGGGGCGGCCCTGGGCTCCTGCATGCGCTGCCTCTGCTTAGCCCCTTCCCTGTGCTATGGCCGCAGGGGCTCGGGCTAACACACACCTGGCTCCTGCTCACACACACTCTTTCTGTCTTCTGCTTCAGGCATCCTAGTGATCACGTGCGTGTGCTTGTCTTGCTGGGGCCTAAGCTCATCCTCACACCAGCAGGTGTCTGCTCCCCATCGTCCTCTTGGCCTGATCCAGTTCCTTATTCTCTGTATGGGACATTTTTCCTTTTTTTTTTTTTTCTTTTTTTTTGCTTTTTGGGTCACACCCGGCAATGCTCAGAGGTTTCTCCTGGCTCTGCACTCAGGAATTACTCCTGGCGGTGCTCGGGGGACCATATGGGATGCCGGGATCGAACCTGGGCCAGCACAGGCTGGCGCCATGCAAGGCAAACACCCTACCCGCTGGGCTATCGCTCCGCCCCTGGGACATTTTTCCTTTTTGTTTTGGGGCTGTACCTGGTAGTGCTCAGGGCTTACTCCTGACTGTGTGCTTAGAAACTCCTGGTGGGCATACGGGATGCCAGGGGTTGAACAGTGGTCGGCTGCTTAGAAGGCAAGAGTCCCCACACCGTGTGTCGGGAAACGCCGCGGGTCCCCAACAGTGTCAGGACAGAAGTTTTCTTCTACCTCCAAGGATGCTGGGAGAACAGATGAAAACTCACAAGTCCGGTGCAGTTCCAAAAATGGCTTTTAATAGTACAAAAAGCTCTTCCACAGCACTCCAATATAATGAACAAACTTTAGCTCTGGTCTGAACTTAGACCATATAAAAGAGCCTAAGTCTCCTACCAAAGAGAGAGGATCTCACCCGAGCTGAGTGCTACCCAGAAGAAGGAGCAAAAGGCCAAATTGCAAAAAGCCAAAGCGCCAAAAGCCGCAAGGCTGAGGAGCCAAAAGCCGAAAGCTAAAAAGGCCAAAAGGCAAAAAATGAAGTGGCCTCAAGTCAGTCCCCTTATATACACCAAAGTAATCCAACCGGAAGGGGCATGTCAACAAAGAACTCTAAACAAAGTGTAGTGCCACACCCTATTGCAGGTATAAACAAAGGTTACACCAAGGACTAATGAGATTATCTCTTATGTAAAACACTGGAGGGGGCTGATATAAAAGTAATACATCTTAACTTCATGAGCTTCATGTAATCTAGATGGTACCCACAAGGTCCTTCTTATTATTATCTGCACCAGGGTGATTCTGAGTATCTTGTTCTCGTGTACTGAAAGGGTCACACTCGCCTGCTTAGAGCAAACTAGTATGATCCTTCCTATAGTCTTCCTATAGTCTCAGCGTAGCCAGGGTGGTAGTCTCCTGGTAAATTCTAACTGTCCCACGCTGGGTGCAGTGGGTATAAAGAGGAGCTGTGCCCAATCTAGAAAACATAGAAGTCTTAGTAGATGTATAAGTCAGAAGTTACTCAATCAAGGTGACTTCTGTAAGTGCCACACCCTCTAGCAGTGTTTACATAGAAGAGAAATCTCTTTAGAATGAACCTTGACTTAAGTAGATTAAGCTGGGAGTGGGCAAAACAACAAAACTCCCAGAATAGCTAAACCTGTCCTCCAACAACCGTGGTGTTGCTCCAGCCTTGTATGTAACATTTCTGCCCTTCCATCTGTCACTTTTAATTTAAATTACTTGGGGTACTGAGAAATCAGGGCCTGTCCATGTGTGCTGTCTACGCTGCCACTGGACACCCTACTTCTGACGCTTGCTGTGGGTGTCCTGGAGTCCCTCCCTCTCTGTAGTTCCCATCACTTGGGCTGTTGTGGCTGGACTGTTCGCAGGAAAACCCCATGTGCTGTCTTTATGTCTCTCTTGGGCTGCTCACATCCCGGAGAGTTGTTCTCCGTGTTGTTCATGCAGAATTTTGACTGCAGAATTTGGGGGGCTGAATATTAGCCTGGGACGAGGGCAGTGGAGAGATGGTCTGCCTGTTGGTCTGTTTGCTGTTGGTCTGTTTGCCTGTTGGTCTGTCTGCCTGTCGGGAAGGCACCGCAGGGAACAGGTGGGTTTTGCTCTGAGGAATGTGGTCAGACAGTGGGGATGCTCCATCCTCACAAGACCCATTGTGGAGCTGCGGACCGAGTGGCAGGATGCTGCGGTGTAGGGAGAGTGTGTGTTTGTATGTGTGTGTTTGTGTGAATGTATGTGTGAGAATGCTTTGAGTGTATGTGTGTGAGAGTGTGAATGTGTGTATGTAAATGTGTGTATGTGTGTGAATATGTGTATGAGAATGTGTGTGTGAGTGAGAATGTGGATGTGACTGTATGAGTGTGTGAGAAAGTGAATGTGTGTATATGAGTGTGACTGTATGAGTTTGAGTAAACGTATGAGAACGTGTATCTGTTTGAATGTGAGTGTGAGTTTGTGAATATGTGTATGTGTGTGTGAGAACACATGTGAGGGCCCGCATGGCAGAGCCTGGCAAGCTGTCCGATGCTGTTCGATATGCCAAACCCAGTAACAAAAATGTTTATTTTCCTGACCCCGAAAGAGCCCTTAATACGGCAGCAGTAAGACCCTGAAGGAACGGTTTGAGGCTCTTCATATTCCTGAATCAACCAGATGCCATTGGGCTACATTGGCACGTGATAGGGTCCAATGGAAATGTTACTGGCGCCCGCTCGAGCAAATCGATGAGTAACGGGATTCAAGTGATCAAGTGATCAAGTGAAGTGTGAGAACGTGAATGTGAGAGAATATGTGTGTATGAGTGAGAATGTGAATGTGTATGAGTGTATGTATGTGTATGAATGTGTGTATGTGAGGGTGTATGTGTGTTTCAAAGTGATGTGTGAGATTGTGAATGTGTGTGTGTGTGTGTGAGCGTGAGGGCAGATGGGTCTGGTGGAGGAGCATCAAGAAGGTCGGCCTGAGGGTTCCCTGGGGCGATGCCTCACAGCCTGGACAGCATGGCCAGGCATGTGGGCCGTAGCTGGGGGGCTGCACTCTCGGGGTCACCGGAGGCAGGGAGACCCCAGAGCCTAGAGCCCTGCCTCCCTCTGAGTAGTCGTGAGGGACCGGGTGCGAGGCTGGGGGAGGGGCTTGTTGCATGTCACCAGTTCTCACTGGGGCTTTGGTTAGCTGAGGGTCAGCTTTGGCCTGACAGGCAGCTCTGCTGTGTGGGGCGTGGTCTGCAGGGTAGGAAAGTGTGGACCCTTCGTTGCCCGTGGCTGATGCCGCCTCAGGAGGCGGGAGTCACCCCAGGCTTCAGGCTGCTGTGGGGAGCAGATGCCGGACATGCGTCCACCCTGGAGGAGCTGGCAGTGCTCCATGGCCAGGCTCAGGCCCAGCTGCTCCCTTTCCTTGCCTGGGCCTCTGCTGCCCTCTCCTGGAGGCCCTGAGCAGCGGCGCTGCCTTGGGCTCTGGTCGCTCTGCTGTATGAGGTCATGCTCCCGCCATGTGTGAGGTCATACTCCCGCCACCCTGCTCGGTGCGAGCAGCAGCTCTGACTGCCCCCTCCCCCTTCTTCCTGGCGGGGTCCCGGTGCTCTTTGTCCCCCACTCCTGTGCCCGGCTGAGTGCCCAGCCGAGTAACCAGGCATGCTGGCCCTCTGAGTCCCTTTGTGGCGAGCCTGCTTTCACCTGTTTCCTTGGGCCTGAGTTGCCGTTTTTCTGTTACTCTGAACTCTGCTGGGTCTGCTCTGATGTCTACATGCTTTGACGATGCGTGGCCCCCGGTGTAGGACTGCTCGGATCTCGCCGTGGATCACTTCTCTGGGCTGCAGCTGGAGAGAAGATAGGGCTTGTGCTGGCACGATGTCCACAGGCGCAGGATGGCAGGGGTGGCGTCTTCAGGACCCAGATAGCCTTACCGCATGGGCCCTCGCTGTGGCTGGCTGACTCGGGCTGGGGCCTGCCTTCCACTCGCCGCGTAGACCTCGCAAGAGACGGAGGCCCGCTTCCCGGGGCTGGCATGGCAGGTGCACAGAGAGGCGGTGTGTCCGCTTGTCACAGCCTGAGAGGTGCAGGCTTGGGAGGAGAGTGAGCCTCCCTGTCCCGCGGTCATGCTGTGCCGCTGCTTCTGGCCGCTCTCTTACTCTGGCACATTCACGCTTCTGCTGTTGAAAGGTAGCGCTTGGGGGGGCTGGAGTGATAACACAGTGGGGGAGGCGCTTGCCTTGCACGCAGTTGACCCAGGATCGATCCCCGGCGTCCCATATGGTCCCCGAGCACTGCCAGGAGTAATTCCTGAGTGCAGAGCCAGAAATAACCCCTGAGAATTGCCGGGTGTGACCCAAAAAGAAAAAAAAGAAGAAAGGCAGTGTTTGGTTTCCAGCACTCGGGAATAACAGCAGAGCTTTCCAGCACCCCAGATCCCAGGTCCTGTGAAGGCCATGCAGAAGCTTCCCAGGACTCGTGTCTGAGATGTGGGCAGGCAGCGGGTCCTCATGCTGGGCTGGGAGTGCTGGGACCCCTGCAGAGGTGGGGGTTGTTTGGTCTCTCCAGGAACGCGCTGGGCTGTGTCGTTAGCGAGCACCCAGGCACCTGCACCCAGGCACCTGCTCCCAGGTCTCTCCTAAGCCAGCTGGGGCGAACCCTGTGACCTCACGTTCTTATCGCTGTCCTTTTATTTATTTTTTTGCTTTTCAGGTCACACTCAGCAATGCTCAGGGGTTACTCCTGGCTCTGTACTCAGGAATTACTCCTGACGGTGCTCGGGAACCATATGGGATGCCAGGGAATAGAACCCGGGTCGGCCCCATGCAAGGCAAACGCCCTACCCACTGGACTATTGCTCCTTGCTGCCCATTTTCTAGGTAGTTTTGTAACTTCCCAAACTTGGCATGACAGCAGCAGCAGGAAAAGTGGTTGCTTGTCTGGTCCCCGTGGCACAGTTCTCATGCTCCCGGTAGTGGTTGCCTGTCCAGTCCCCCCTGGCACAGTTCTCACTGTCCCTGTAGTGGTTGCCTGTCGGTCCCCCTGGCACAGTTCTTACTCTCCTGGTAGTGGTTGCCTGTCCGGTCCCCCTGGCACAGTTCTCACTGTCCCGGTAGTGGTTGCCTGTCCGGTCCCCCTGGCACAGTTCTCACTGTCCCGGTAGTGGTTGCCTGTCTGGTCCCCCTGGCACAGTTCTCACTGTCCTGGTAGTGGTTACCTGTCCGGTCCCCCTGGCACAGTTCTCACTGTCCTGGTAGTGGTTGCCTGTCCGGTCCCCCTGGCACAGTTCTCACTGTCCTGGTAGTGGTTACCTGTCCGGTCCCCCTGGCACAGTTCTTACTCTCCTGGTAGTGGTTGCCTGTCCGGTCCCCCTGGCACAGTTCTCACTGTCCCGGTAGTGGTTGCCTGTCTGGTCCCCCTGGCACAGTTCTCACTGTCCCGGTAGTGGTTGCCTGTCTGGTCCCCCTGGCACAGTTCTCACTGTCCTGGTAGTGGTTGCCTGTTCGGGTTCCCCTGGCACAGTTCTCACTGTCCCGGTAGTGGTTGCCTGTCCGGTCCCCTGGCACAGTTCTCACTGTCCTGGTAGTGGTTACCTGTCCGGTCCCCCTGGCACAGTTCTTACTCTCCTGGTAGTGGTTACCTGTCCGGTCCCCCCTGGCACAGTTCTCACTGTCCCGGTAGTGGTTACCTGTCCAGTCCCCCTGGCACAGTTCTCACTGTCCTGGTAGTGGTTGCCTGTTCGGTTCCCCTGGCACAGTTCTTACTCTGGTAGTGGTTGCCTGTCCGGTCCCCTGGCACAGTTCTCACTGTCCTGGTAGTGGTTGCCTGTTCGGTTCCCCTGGCACAGTTCTCACTGTCCCGGTAGTGGTTACCTGTCCAGTCCCCCTGGCACAGTTCTCACTGTCCCGGTAGTGGTTACCTGTCCGGTCCCCCTGGCACAGTTCTCACTGTCCCGGTAGTGGTTACCTGTCCGGTCCCCTGGCACAGTTCTTACTCTCCTGGTAGTGGTTGCCTGTCCGGGTCCCCCTGGCACAGTTCTTACTCTCCTGGTAGTGGTTACCTGTCCGGTCCCCCTGGCACAGTTCTTACTCTCCTGGTAGTGGTTGCCTGTCCGGGTCCCCTGGCACAGTTCTCACTGTCCCGGTAGTGGTTGCCTGTCCGGTCCCCCTGGCACAGTTCTCACTGTCCCGTAGTGGTTACCTGTCCAGTCCCCCCTGGCACAGTTCTCACTGTCCTGGTAGTGGTTGCCTGTTCGGTTCCCCTGGCACAGTTCTTACTCTGGTAGTGGTTGCCTGTCCGGTCCCCCTGGCACAGTTCTCACTGTCCTGGTAGTGGTTACCTGTCCGGTCCCCTGGCACAGTTCTCACTGTCCCGGTAGTGGTTACCTGTCGGTCCCCCTGGCACAGTTCTTACTCTCTTGGTAGTGGTTACCTGTCCGGTCCCCCTGGCACAGTTCTCACTGTCCTGGTAGTGGTTACCTGTCCGCCCCCTGGCACAGTTCTTACTCTGGTAGTGGTTGCCTGTCTGGTCCCCCCTGGCACAGTTCTCACTGTCCCGGTAGTGGTTGCCTGTCCGGTCCCCCTGGCACAGTTCTCACTGTCCCGGTAGTGGTTGCCTGTCCGGTCCCCCTGGCACAGTTCTCACTGTCCCGGTAGTGGTTGCCTGTCCGGTCCCCCTGGCACAGTTCTCACTGTCCCGGTAGTGGTTGCCTGTCCGGTCCCCCTGGCACAGTTCTCACTGTCCCGGTAGTGGTTGCCTGTCCGGTCCCCCCTGGCACAGTTCTCACTGTCCCGGTAGTGGTTGCCTGTCCGGTCCCCCCTGGCACAGTTCTCACTGTCCTGGTAGTGGTTGCCTGTCCGGTCCCCCTGGCACAGTTCTCACTGTCCTGGTAGTGGTTGCCTGTCCGGTCCCCCTGGCACAGTTCTCACTGTCCTGGTAGTGGTTGCCTGTCCGGTCCCCCTGGCACAGTTCTCACTGTCCTGGTAGTGGTTGCCTGTCCAGTCCCCCCTGGCACAGTTCTCACTGTCCCGGTAGTGGTTACCTGTCCGGTCCCCCTGGCACAGTTCTCACTGTCCTGGTAGTGGTTGCCTGTCCGGTTCCCCTGGTGCAGTTCTCACTGTCCTGGTTTCCTGCTGACCGTCCCCCTCCTCCACCCTTCACCTGATTAGTTTTTCTTCAAAGTAATGATGTTTAACTTCAAGGTCAGAATCGGGGCTGGTGGAAGTCCAGAGGCTGGAGTGGGGGACAGTTAGAGCCTGAGGGGTCTCTGGGAGCTGATCTGGGTCAGACTTGATTTGCCACTTACTCCTTGTGAGAACCGTCAGTCCTGTAAACAGCCGCCGATGAATGGAGGGGAGGGTTACATTAGCATGTTAATAAGGCGCCTCCCTCCGCCCCCTGTCCCGCCCTGTCCCTCCCCCTGCCTGGAGGAACACAGACCCTGGTCCGCTTTCGGCACCTCCTGGCCTGGATCCTTGGTGCTGAGAGTCCCCTTGACAGTGTGGGGCTCCCCAGACTCTGGGAGCTTCTGGGGAAGCTGGGGCACTCGGAGACGGAGGCGGGCAGGCCCAGAGCTGCGCTGGGCTGAGCCGACTCCATGTGGGGCCGAGAGCCCGAGGAGCCGGCAGGCGTCCCATGGAGAAGAGCGGATGCGGCCCGTTCCCGTGTGCTGGGCCCGAGGTACAGGGCACAGCGCGGTCACTTCCGGTCAGAGCTGGGCTGGGGGTGGAGGAGTGGGGGGGTGGAGCTGCGGAGCGCAGGCCCGGGGGCGTTGTTTTGTTAGATTCCCAGGGGCGAAGAAGGTGAGCCGGAGCCTTGCAGTGTTGGAGCCTGTGCTCTCTTCATGTTTAAGCAAGACATTTGTTTTCGTGTCCTGACGTTTTTATTTTACTTTCTGTCTTTGGGACACACCTGGTCGTTGAACCCGGGCCTACTGCATGGAGGCAGTCGATCTCTGAAAGGTTTTTTTTTTTTTTTTTGCTTTTTGGGTCACACCCGGCAATGCTCAGGGGTTACTCCTGGCTCTACACTCAGGAATTACTCCTGGCGGTGCTTGAGGGACCACACGGGATACTGGGGATCGAACCCGGGACTGCATGGGCTGACCACGTGCAAGGCAAACGCCCTACCCGCTGAGCTATCGCTCCGGCCCGATCTCTGAAAGTTTTAAGGGAAAAAGAGATCATTGAAGCTTAAGTTGAATTAAGTAGAAAAGTGGGCCTGGCGTTCCTGCTTTAGAGGTGGGCTTTCTTCATCTGTGGAGATGGTTGTTCACCCCAGAGCCGGCTTCCTGGGAGGCACAGACTCCCATGCTACACTGGCAGCCTTTGGCTTTGCAGTCTGGGGTTTTATTTCTGTAAAACAAAAGTATTAATTTTAACTTTTTTTTTTTTTTTTTGCTTTCTTTTTGGGTCACACCTGGCGATATACAGAGGTTATTCCTAGCTCTGCACTCGGGAATTATTCCTGGCGGTGTTCTGGGACCATATAGGATGCCGGGAGCGAACCCGGGTCGGCCGCATGCAAGGCAAACGCCTACCTACTGTGCTATTCCTCCAGCCCAGTTTTAACTTCTTTATTGTGACCACCAAGATAGTGCTTGACTTGGCAGCCCGAGTGCAGTGTGATTCCTGTGTGAATGAGATAGAAACCGTTTCCCTGGATGACCGGGGCCCTAGAGCGTAGCTTCCTGCGCGTGGAGCCCCAGGGCAGCCCCCAGTCCAACACAGTAGATGGCCCCTGTGCACTGCTGGGAGGGTGGGGGGGGACATATATATGTATATGTAATATGTGTGTATATGTGTACATACATACAGAGAGACTGTCTGTGTATGTCAGTGTGCCTCTGCCTGTGTCAGTGTGCATGTGTTTGTGTGCTGGTGTGGGGGTTTTTTTTGGTGTGTTTTTTTTTCCTTTTTGGGTTACACCCTGTGACGCTCAGGGGTTACTTCCAGGCTCTTTGCTCAGGAATTATGTAGTTCTGTGTGTGAGTCTGTGTGTGAGTTTGCATGTGTCAGTGTGTGTGCCTGCCCCTCCCGCCCCACTCCTGTACCAGGAGTAGCTCCCAGCACCCAAACGGAAGTGAACAGGGAGGGAGACCCGGAGCCTGTCTCCCACAGACACGGAGCGCTTGCTCTAGAGAGCAGCTCTTCAGTGAGTCCTGGACCGGCTTCCTGTCACGCTGATCCCTGCAGGAAAGGCCGCAGGGAGCTGCACCTGGTGGGATTCAGACTGGCTGGGCGTAGGCTCCGGGTGACAGATCTCAGGGCCACACGCCCTGTGGTGTCCTCCTGGGCCAGTGGCACCAGACGCTTCCTGAGGTGCCCCGGGGAACAAAGCACCTCATTTTGTTTGTGAAGCTGTTGACTAGATTCAGGCTTCTTTTGTCCAGGCTGCTGCGTCCTGGTGTCAGGAAACTCTAAGCCGCTGCTTAGGTGAGGAGTGCCCGGGCCGAGAGGGAAAGAGCCTGTCAGAATCCATTTGCTGTGGCGGCACTGTGAGCCGGTGGGGACGCCCCTCACTTAATCCAGATCCCAGAATCCAGGAGCCTGGATTGTTGGATTTGAAGGACTCAGCTACTAGATTATTTTGGGGGCGCGGTGGGGGTGCACACCCCCCGGCAGTGCTCAGGGCTTTCTCCCTGGATCTGCACTCTGGGATCACTGCTGTGAGGGCTGGGCGCCCTGCGGGTATTTGCTGTTGAACCTGGTCAGCCAGGTGCAAGGCCAGCACCTGCTCACTGAAAGTTTGGAATGCTGTAGCCAGGAGCTTAACTTTGTGAACACTGGTGAGTCAGTAAAAAACGATACCCCCAAAAAAAAAAATAACAAAACTATTTGAAGTAGTTTTTGAAATGGGGATTTGGGGAGAAAAGCGAGATGGGTTTGTTCCCTGTGGATCCGTGTGCTCACAGCATCTGAAAGGGCCAGTGCTGGGGGTGTCGGGGAGCTGCGTCTGGCCGGGGGTGGGGGGTGGGGAGGGGGACCTGCACGGCGTGGGGCACCTCTCCAGGCTGGGTCACGGCGCGGGACGCCTCTCCAGGCTCCCAGTGCCGTCCTGTGGTGAAGGAGCTGATGTGCAGGAGTGGTGGAATTGGTTATTTTCTGGTGTAGAAGTAGCTATTTTTAGATGAGGACAGAACGAAGAGCTTGGATCCACAGAACACATGGGTCTGTGTTTGCAGGAGACATTGGAAACCTCCCTTGATGTTATCAGCCGCTGAGCCCTCGGCCCACTTTCGGACAATGCTAGTGGGACACCGAATCTGAGCTGGCCGCCAGGGCGCTTCCTGGGGGGTCACTGGGCTTGTTTGCAGGCTGGGTCTGGGCGCTCCAGTCCTGTCCCTGGGAGTCAGGGTGGGACACGGGGGTTAGAGGTGTTGTGTGCATTTGTCCCTTGTGCTATCAGGTGGTGAGGGCGTGTGCTGTGGCACAGTCACTGTGACCATGCCAGTGTCCAGCTACAGAGTGTGACCGACCAGGCTCAGCCTCACACCTCCTCACTGCCAGAGTCCAGACAGCTGTGCCGGAGCCCCGAGTGCTGGCTGCGCTTCCCGGGCAGTGACGCCTCCTGCCAGCGGCTCCTTCCCCAGACGGACCCCGCATCCTCTCTCCTGTATCCCTCTGCTTTTCCCAGCTGAAGCTGTTTCCTGCCTGGTCTCACACCATTATTACTCCCCGTGATTCTCCTGCTCCTTTAGTGCCCTTATTTGAGGCGTGGTCAGAGTGGAGGTGGTCCTCAACAGCGCTCGGGACACTATGGGTGCTGGGCCTCGAACCTGTGCCCGCCAGCCTCAGCGAGACTCACAGTAGATCCACCTGTCTTTAAACTCCCCGGGGACTTCTGCTGCCGTCTGGAACGAATGTCAGCAGGCGCCCTGCTCCCCTGCACCCCAATGCCCTCTGACCTGTGACCCCTCCCGAATCCTCTCCCAGTACCCCACTGTCCTCTGACCTATGACCCCTGGGTTAGCCAGCAACTTTCACTTGTTCCCGGGGTCCCTGGGGCTCAGCCTGTGGGGCCCAGCACCGCTTTCTCCCTTCTCGTGAGACCCCGCCCTGAGCTCCAGGCACTGAGGCGAGTCCCACGGTCCAGCTGCTGCTTTCATGTCGCACCTCTCGGCTTGGTCAGGGCCCCTGATGGGCCTGCTGGGCCTGCTGTGGACTCTGCCGTCCTCTGCCCCAGGAGCCCCTTCATGGCCCCAGTGACAGTCTGGGGCAGCCCCATGAGCTCCCCCTGGCTGCAGGTGGCTCTGCTCTGCGTCCTGCCCCGAGAGCTCCTCCTCCATGAGATGCTGGACCCATGGGGCAGGGACACAGCCAGGGTCAATGCTTTTCACAGGGGCTGACCCCTTGCTGCTGGAACGTCCACAGGAGTCCGAAGGCACAGGCCCTGCCCCCCAAGTGGGGCCCAGGCTGGCTGGGAAGTGAAGGGCGTCTGCAGGAGACTGGACACAGCGGCTCTCTGCAGGCGGGTGGGGCCTCCCGGTCCATGCCCTTCAGGGCTTGGCATCCTGCCTGCCTTAGCTGGCAGTGACCTTTCTGGGTATCTGTGCTCACCTCGGTCTCCTGACCCTGCGAAACCACACCCCGGTGACAAGCTCGTCTCAGGAAGCGGCTCTGCTGGCTGCTCTCCTGACCGCAGTCGCCTAAGGGACACCTGCCCTCCCCTTCAGAGTCCAGAGCTGCAGTGGCCACTGTGACCTTCAGGGCAAGCAGGCGAAGGAACACTTAGTGCTGCTAGGAACAGCAGAAAGGGCTCTGCTGGTCAGGGTGTGGTGGATGTAGAAGCCAGCCTCGGGCTGAGTCTGAAGCTCTCAGCAGGGGGTGCTCAAGGAACTGAGCCCACCAGGCTTAAGGCTACCAGTGCTGTGGAAGGCCTGAGGCTTAGGGGGCATCTCTGCTCCTCAGCAGGGTGGGAGAGGCACCTGTAGTCTTTTCTCCTCATGGGTGGCCCCCAGGCAGTCTTCTTGGCCTGAGTTTGTAAGTTTAGAATGTTCACAAACCTTTGCTGTAGACCATCACTCGATACAGACTCCCCAGAAACAAATATAGATAAAGGAAAGTTCATTAGCTCAGCACTTAAGGAGCACTGAGGACCCCCCACACCTTCCTTTTGTACCTTCTTCCACACAACCTGTAAGACGCAGAGGTGTGTGTTTGGCGGTTTTGTGCTCAGGGTCATTGTGCGATGCATGTCCACATGCTTCGTCTCATCTTAAGCAAAGCAGATGTACAGGAGCAGACAGCGCCGTTAGGATTCTCTAAATCATTGTGACGGGGTAGATCGTGCATCACGTCAGACGACCACCATCTAGGGCAGCCAGCCTTGGCCACGTCTCCTCCCCTCTTTTTTTTTTTTTTTTTTTTTTTGGATTTTGGCAATGCTCAGGGAATTATTCCTGGCGGTGCTCAGGGATTGGGATGTCGGGGATCGAACCCGGGTCAGCCGCGTGCAAGGCAAACGCCCTACCCTCTGGACTATTGCTCCGGCCCCCTTTCCCCTTTCATTTTGGCTATGCCCAATTAGGGTATCTTGGTGCCGACGCTGAGCCAACAATGTCCTGTTCAGGGTCAGGCCTTATTCTTGTGAGAAAATGCTGCTGGACACTGCCGTTTCACGTAGACACTAGAAGTGCAGCAGATAAGGTGCCTTCCTCACACGTGGCCAACCTGGCTCTCATCCTGGGCACCACCCGAGTCCTGCAGGAACGACCCCTGAGCTCAAAACCCCCAGGCACACACCTTGGATTTCACACTGCGTGTCACTGCTGGAACTATAAATTTCATCGTTTTCTGATTTACTGTCAGTTTTCAGGAAAATCAGCCCTGGCTTTGTGTCTTACTCTCATGGACCGCAGCCCACCTCGTCTCGTCTGTGCTCACCTCTAGAGTGATGGCTTTATGGACACGTGTACCACACCTGCTCCGTCCCTACCAGTTGCCGCGCTGTGGGCTCCCAGCTGCTGGGTGTGCTGACACTCAGGCGTCTGTGCCAGCTGCTTCCTCTGGCCGGCTGGGGCTGATGGAGTCGGGCTTGGCCTCTGCCTGCCCTGCGCCGTCCCTCACCCTCGCCTGTGTCTCTGGTCTTTTCCCCGAGTCAGGTGTCAGGACTGAGAGTCAGAGGAAGCTCTTGCTACGTCTGCCCCGAGTGACGAGATGATCAAGCCTTTGGCACATTTTTGCGGTTCCTGTGGTTTTGGCTTATTTTCTGTGTTCTCGTCCTCTGAGCTGTTGGCGGGAATGGGTGTTGGCTATTGACGGCACTGAGGGATGTTACTGACTGGATGGGAGTCTGGCTGGCTGCAACACTCTCTGGAGCTGATTTAGATGTTTTTGGTTCTGCTCTGATGAGACTCTATTAAGCGTATAGGTCAGTGTGGAGGAGCTGGTGTGTGCGCAGTGCCGAGGCTGCCGTGGGTCAGTGTGGAGGGAGCTGGGTGTGTGCGCAGTGCCGAGGCTGCCACAGGTCTGTCTGGGTCTGGCACTGTGTGCCGGTCTGGGGGTGTGTGTGTGTGTGTGTGTGTGTGTGTGTGTGTGTGTGTGTGTGTGTGTGTGTGTGTGTGTGTGTGTGTGTGTGAGTCTGAGTGTGTGAGTGGGTGGTTGTGTTGATATAAGTGTATGTGTGTGAGTTGAGTGGGCGTGTGTGTATGTGTTTGAGTAGGTGTGGCAGTGTGGGTATGAATGTTGGTGTGTTATGAGTGGATGGATGTGAAAGTTAGTGGGTGAGTGTATGTGTGTATATGTGAGTGTATATGTGTGTGAATGTATGTGAATAGGTGTGGCATGAGTTTTAGTGTATGTATGTGTAAGTAGGTAGATGTGTTAGTTGTATGAGTGGGGGTGTATGTGTATATATATCTGAGTGTGAGTGGGTATGTGAATGTGTGGGTTTGGATGTATGTGCGTGAGTGAGTCTGTGTGTTATTGGATGTGTGAGTATGCATGAGTAGTGTGTGTGGGTATGTGTGAGTGTGTGAGAGTATGTGTGGTGTTTGTGTATGTGAGAGTGCATGAGAGGTGTGTGGAGTGTATGAGTGTGTGTGTGTGGAATGAGTGGGGTGTGTGTGTGTGTGTGTGTGTGTGTGTGTGTGTGTGTGTGTGTGTGGTGCTGGGACTCTAACCCGGTCTCCCGTGTCCAGGGCATGCACTTTGCCACTGAGCTGCATCCCTGCTCTAATTCATTTCATTTCTGTTTAACTTTACAAGTCACACGGAGTGTGTGGGAATAGATGGACTTGCCGGCTTACCCTGTGGCCTTGTCATGCGTCTATTTGTTATTTCTTGCGCTTGGTCTGGGCCCGGGGAAGCCCTCTGCATCTGTCCTCTGCCAGAGAAGCTCTGTTCCACGTTCGTCTTGCAGGCTTCATCCTTTGTTCTGCCCTTGTCCATCTGTGGAGCCGCCATCCTTTAGCCCTGGGGTGTGGAGTGGGGGGCTTGTAAATAAGGTTTGCCTGAGCTTTGTCTTGTTGATATGTTTGTCTCATTCTGAGGGGCTTGGCTTTGAATTCTCCTTTTTCTGGAGGATTTTCTGGTGTGCTTGGGTCTTACTCCTGGCTCTGTGCTCAGGGATCACACTTGGCATTCTTTGGGGACCCTGTGTGCTGCAAGGACCAGCTTTGGGTCAGCTGTTTGCAGGGCAGTGCATAAACCTCTGCTATTTCTCCTGCCCTAGGTTTTCATTTGACACTGAAAGCAGGTAAATCTTTATTAAACTCTTTTTCGGTGGGACACCACACCCAGTGGTGCTCGGGGCTTACTCCTGGTTCTGTGCTCAGGAATTACTCCTGGCAGTGCTCTGGTGACCAGGTGGGATGCTGGGGACTGAACCTACCTTGGCCATGCAAGGCAAGTGTCTCACTGTACTGTGTCTCCGACCCCATGTTCAGCTGTTTTATGTTGACTTGATCATGAGTTTTTCTGTTCTGAAACGTGAGGAAGGGCTGGAGCCATAGTCCAGTGGGAGAGTGTTTACCTTGCTTGCAGAATACACAGCTTCAACCTCTGGCAGCCCATAGGGTCCCCGAGCACCACTAGAATTAATTCCTGATTGCAGAAGCCATGTGTAACCTCCCCGGACTGTCTGGGATGCAGCTAGCCCGGTAGCCAGTGACCAGCTCACCAGGACTGTTCACTGGCACAAGTGTGCTGTCACTGGAGAGCTGTGCCACACAGCCGTAAGTGCTGTCACCCGAGAGTTGTGCCCCGTGGCTGCTGTGCTGTTACCAGAGAGCTGTGTCAAGAGGCTGGTTCCTGTTACCCAGAGAGCTGTACCATCCTCACTGGGCATTGTTCTGTTTTCGTGGAAGGAAACTTAGGTATATCAAACACCAACACCCAGTGAATGGCCATACAGAAAACCTGAAGTGTGAGGTTGAAAGTGGTGTTTCTTGGTCACCAGTCAGTGGTTGACAGTTGTGGTGACTTGTTGTGTGACAGAGTAGTCAGGCATTAGATGGATTTGGTGGAGAAACGGACGCCAGACTTGGCCTGAGGAAGACGGTTTGTGGCTTCTGGGTGCTGCGGATGGAGAGGCCGGGTCCCTGGGTGCTGTGAAATGTGTGGGGTGGGAGGTTCTTAGATACGGCCCGGCATGGCTGCCAGCGGACCCGCTGACCTGCCCCTCTGGGATGCCTCTGAGGCCGTTTGGGAAGGAGCTTTGTTGGCATTCTTGCCCCCGGGAGTAACGTCTGTCTGTGGTGCTTAAGAGCTTAGGGTTTTCATGTTGATTTGCTGATACATTGCTCTCAAACGCGAGGGAGGTTTTGTGTACTGAAAGTTTAAGACTTTTTCCACAGACGCTTTTGCTTAACATTATTGTAGTGTTTGGAGACTTGGGGTGATGTGCACACGTGCTGCGCTCAGGCATGCTCCTGACCAGGCTGTTGTACTCGCACAGGGGAGAGGGAATCGGCGCCGGCCCTGTCCAGAGTGAACCAGGGCTGGCAGGAGAATGGACCTGCCACAGGGAAGACGGGTTCTGCTACTGCTCCGGGTACCCAGGCCCAGGCTCCCCACAGGCGGCCTCTGTGTCCAGGCTGCAGGACAGCTCAGCATGGCCTTCCCTGCCTGTAGGCAGAGAACCAGGCGGGGTCAGAGGGAGGATTGTGTGCCTGGAGGAAAGAGAGCAGAGATCTTCCAGGGCTCCGTTCATGGGAGCAGTGGTGAATCTGCAAGATACCTGCCCTCACGCATACACTCACGCACACACACAGAGTCTCGGGGTGGTAGAGACGTGAGGAGGGCAGGAGGCAGGTGGTCCGGACAGGGCTGCCACAGAGGATCCGTCTAGGCACCCTGAGCCGCTTGTGTGACCCCCACCTTCAGTCCATTCTGCAGTGGTTCTGCTGTGCTGTGGGTCAGCAGTGCTCGGGGTGTTTGGGTTCGTTTGCTCTGGCTCTTTCTACAACTGCAGAATTGTTTTGGCATTAGGTGGGTTTGGGGCCACACCTGTAGTGCTCTGTGCTCAGGAGTGACTCCTGGCAGTGCTGGGGGGACCCTACGTGCGGGATTTGAGCTGGACTTTGGGGTGCGAGGCGAGCACTCCAGCCCTGCGCTGTCCTGCCCCAGCTGTGAGTAGATCCTCCTTTTTGAGGGTGGGGGGGCCTCCTGAGCTGTGCTGGGTGACACTTGACCATCCAGGCCCCAGGGGTGGGGGTGCTATCTGGGCACAGGGTACGGGGAGCCTCCGGGCTGCACCCAGCGGTGTTGTGGCCCGCACATGCATAGCTGCCCTCAGACTCCCTCCCAGGGGCCCCCAGCACACACGAAATGTGTGTTGGTGGACATGGCTTGTGCTCTGGATCTCCTTGGGTGCTGTAGTATGGTTAGTCCCAAAAGGCCCATGTCCACTCTCCAGCTCACGCCGCTGCTCAGTCCTTGCCTTTCGGCCTCTCATGCTTTCTAGCATGGCCCCTGTTTCTGTTTCTCCTTGATGGACGGTGCATGTGCTGTGATACCGAGTGTCCTTCCCCAGTCTGGACACGGCTGGGAGTGGTGTGTGCTCGTGGGTCAGTCCTCCTCTGCAGGGCCAGGCCACGGATACATGCCCCAGGACCCAACTGTGGGGACCCGGCCAGCCTCGAACCCTGCACCCACCTGGTGCTGACTCTCCCACACCCCCATGGTTTACACTCAGCATGTGGGGCAGGCCCAGCCTGGGGACCAGAGACCCTGATCTCGGGCAGAGAGCTCAGAGCCGCACTTGTCAGTGCCATGTTTGTGGAGGGGCGCGCGTGTGTTCATGGAGCTGCCCTTGGGGCGACTCCCCGGCTCCTCTGCAAACCATCCCCAGCCCCAGCTCCAGGTTCTTGCACAAAGGGGTCGTGGACCATGCACCAGGCAGGTGTGCCTGGGGGGGTCCTCGCCTGGCTTTCCGGTGCTGTTGGGAGGGGGTTCCATGGGACCACACTGAAGCGCCTCGTCTTCCTCTTTGCAGAGTATGACAGATACCCGGCACCTCACAGGACGATGGCAGCCGCTTACCTCGACCCGAACCTGAACCACACCCCAAGCTCCGGCACCAAGGCCCCGCTGAGTACGGCGGCCGAGCGCCCCGGGAGCCATGGAGCGGCTGTTGAAGGTCTTCCATTATTTCGAGAGCAACAGTGAGCCAACCACCTGGGCCAGTATCATCCGGCATGGAGATGCTACAGACGTCAGGGTGAGTCCTCGCTGCGTCGGCTGCCGCGTGTGTTTGTGTTGCTCCTGACCGCCCCTGCCCTTTCTTTTTTGCTCCTTGAAGGAGGCGAGAAAAGAAAACAGATTCGCCTCTGATGCTCACACAGTGATACTGTGTCCTAGGAAGTGTCCCCCGAAGTCTGCGTGACTCCTGCAGGTGTCCCTTCAGGAGCCCTGGATACTTTGCAGACGCTCCCCAAGCGCCGGGAGAGGAAGTTCCTGCTCACTCGCACTCTTCAGAGCAGCCTGCGGCCCTGGGCATGCGGGAGGCCCCCAGGCTGCTGGCTGGCTGCTCCGGTGCCCTGTGAATGGCTGCGTGGGGTCAGCTGGGCTGTTCTGGGTGCCCAGTGAGTGGCTGTGTGTGGTCAGGTGGGCTGCTCCGGGTGCCCTGTGAGTGGCCATGGGTGGCCAGACAGACCTCGAGACCCTGATTCTGAGGAGGGTGGAGAGGGGTAGCACCCACTGAGATGTGAGGGTCTCTCTAGGCTCAGGTAACGACACTTCACTTGTCTGTGGCCATTGTGGAGGGACTCAGGGGCAGTAGCTGGGCCCAGGTGGACTGATCCTTTCTGCTGACCGCATGGGGCTCACTCTTCATCCGTGGACCTTGATGACTCTAACAGCAGATGGACCAGAGCCATGAGACAGTGGGGAGGGCACTGGCCTGGCACGTGGCCGATGCAGGCCTGATTGCTGGCACCCTGTTTAGTTCCCCAAGCCCAGGACGGACCCCTGAATGCAGGGGCCAGGAGTGAACCTGAGCACCACCAAAGGTGGCCCAACTCAAGCGAGAACAGGACTAGGCTCTTAGCATCTAGGCTTAAGAGCGTCGCTGTACTGTGAGACTGCGATTGTGGTGCTGACTGTCTTGGGGCCACACCCTTGATGCTTGGGACACTCCTGCTCTCTCAGACTCAGGAGAGTGCACCTGAGTGATGGTGTTGCTTCTGGAGGTGCTGGGGGCGTGCATGGTGCTGGGAGTTACCCGGCTTGCTGCGTGCGCCATGCCCAGCACTGAGCATCATGGGAGGGTCAGAGTCAGGATGGATCAGCTCTGTCCTCTGGACATGGGGCCTGACGCTTCAGGCTTGTGCCACAGGGCGGTGTCCCCTAGTCCATGCCGGGCCGTTCCTCGGATCAGGGGTGTGAGGGCGAGCACTGTGGGAGAAGATTGGTGTGAGGGAAGGGTGAGCACTATGGGAGATGGCTCTGTGAGGGCGAGCACTGTGAGGGTGGCTCTGTGAGGGCGAGCACTGTGAGGGTGAGCACTGTGGAGATGGCTCTGTGAGGGCGAGCACTGTGAGGGGTGGCTCTGTGAGGGCGAGCACTGTGAGGGTGGCTCTGTGAGGGCGAGCACTGTGAGGGGGTGGCTCTGTGAGGGGTGGCTCTGTGAGGGCGAGCACTGTGAGGGTGGCTCTGTGAGGGCGAGCACTGTGAGGATGGCTCTGTGAGGGCGAGCACTGTGAGGGGTGGCTCTGTGGGGGGCGAGCACTGTGGAGGTGGCACTGTGAGGGGTGGCTCTGTGAGGGTGGCACTGTGAGGGCGAGCACTGTGGAGGTGGCACTGTGAGGGTGAGCACTGTGAGGATGGCTCTGTGAGGGTGAGCACTGTGGAGATGGCTCTGTGAGGGCGAGCACTGTGAGGGTGGCACTGTGAGGACGGGCCCTGTGAGGATGGCTCTGTGAGGGCGAGCACTGTGAGGATGGCTCTGTGAGGGTGGCACTGTGAGGGCGAACCCTATTAGGGTGGCTCTGTGAGGGCTAGCCCTGTGAGGGTGGCTCTGTGAGGGCGGAGCACTGTGAGGATGGCTCTGTGAGGGTGAGCCCTGTGAGGGTGGCTCTGTGAGGGTGGCTCTGTGAAGGTGGCACTGTGAGGGTGGCTCTGTGAGGGTGAGCACTGTGAGGGTGGCTCTGTGAGGGCGAGCACTGTGAGGATGGCTCTGTGAAGGTGGCTCTGTGAGGGTGAGCCCATGGAGGTGTCACTGTGAGGGCAACCCTGTGTTTTAGGGTGTCAGGTGCCGGCCTGGCTGGAACTGGACAAAGGCTCTCTGTGGGCATTTGAGAGTGGCGCCCAAGCCCTGGCTTTGCTGCTCAGATACTTGTGTATTGGCAGAGAGAAGTTGCCGGCTTTTCTTTGAAAGAATTACGGAACTGGTGGCCCTCCCGCAGGCAATGCTCAAAGTGGGCGGCCCTTACTCAGCCTGTTTGGGCTCCTGCAGGCCTGGCTGGCCGCCTGTGGCCATTCATGTGGCTCTGGCTGAGACTCTGGTCTCCACCGCAGCTACGGGCCGGTGTGTGCCTCAGCCCCTCGGCAGAGCGGGTGCCTTCTGGGGGCAGAGCAGGTGCCTTCTGGGGTCCTCTGCTGCCCCATCAGTCTTGCTTCTCTTTGGCCCCCTTTGCTTCCTCCCTCCCCTGCTGCCCCTGCGGAGTCCCATATCCTGGGCGGGGAGGGGGCAGCATTTGCAGAGACACCAGGGGACAGCCCTCATCCTGCTGTACACACTGGGCCCTGTGGGCTTGATTGGAATCTTGGCTACTTCTGGGCCTGTTCTGATGTGTCCAGGGCCTGCCAGGGTTGGGGCACCTAGTCTCGAGTGTGGTGCGGGGCTCTGGGCTCCCAGGGTTGGAGTCCTCAGGTATAGAGATGCATCTTTATGCCATGAACTAGTTAGTGAGATGATTTCTGTAACATGGATCTGGGGTTGGTTTGGTTCTGTTTTGGGGTCACACCTGGCCATGTTCAGGGGTTACTCTTGGCTTTGCACTCAGGAATTACTCCTGGGGGTCCGGGGACCATATGAGATGCCAGGGCTCGAACTGGGGTCAGGCACGTCCAGGGCAAACGCCCTCCCTGCCATGCTTCTCTCGGGTTCCCGCTGTCTGATTTTTGGTGGCGTCAGTTGCTGGTGTTAGAACTCAGGAATGATTTTCTTTTTTTCTTTTTCTTTTTTTTTTTTTTTTGCTTTTTTGGGCCACACCCGGCAATGCTCAGGGGTTACTCCTGGCTCTGCACTCAGGAATTACTCCTGGCGGTGCTTCGGGGACCATATGGGATGCCGGGGATCGAACCCAGGCTGGCACAGGCCGGCCGCGTGCAAGGCAAACGCCCTACCCGCTGGGCTATCGCTCCGGCCCCAGGAATGATTTTCTTGACATGCTGGTGTTACTGCCGACTTCACGAGGAGAATCTTAGCAGGGGCGTAAGAGATGGAGAGGCCTTGAGGGAGGGATGGCTGGGATCTGTTCTCTCCCCAGTGATCCCCATAAGATCCCACAGATCACCCACAGATAGCCACAGATCGCCCATAAATGGCCACAGATTTCCCATAGATCCCCACAGATCACCCATAAATGGCCACAGATTTTTCATAGATCCCCACAGATCACCCATAGATCAGCTGCTCTTATAAACCCTCTGGCCTCAGGCTCATAGTTTCAGCCCTTCAGCAGCTCCGGGCCCATCTTCCCGTGCTCCGGGAATCTTTTCTGAACTCACGGGCCCAGGTGGCAGATGCACAAGGTTGGAGGCTCCTGTCGGCCACTGCCCAAGACACTGGAGTGAGCAGATCATGGGCCCATCAGCCCCTCCAGAGGCTGCCTCAGGCACACCAGCAGTGCTGGGAAGAAGGCTCTGAGACACGCAGGTGCCTAGACATGGCTTGCGTGGCTCTGAGTGTCTCCCCTCCTCTGTTGACTGCAGACTGTGCAGGTGGCGTCCAGGGGGGGTTGCGGTGATATATTTAGTTTCCCTGCCTTGTTTATTTGTCTGTGCTCTTCTTTTTTTTTTTTTAGGGGGTCACACCGGCAATGCTCAGGGGTTACTCCTGGCTCTGCACTCAGGAATTACTCCTGGCTCTGCTCAGGGGACCCTATGGGATGCCGGGATTGAATCCCAGTCGGCCACGTGCAAGGCAACCGCCCTAACCACTGTGCTGTCTCTTCAGCCCCTTGTCTGTGTTCTTTCCAAGCTTTTCTCCTTGCTCAGAAAAATACTGTTCGGTGAAAGAGGAGAGGCCTGAGTGCGGCCGAGTCATCTGTTCTCAGCTGTCAAGGCTGAGTTTCTTGTGGGAGCAGGCGTCGCCTGCGTGTTCCTGACAGACTCTGCGGGTGTGTTTCAGGGCATCATCCAGAAGATCGTGGACAGCCACAAGGTCAAGCATGTGGCCTGCTACGGCTCCGCCTGAGCCACCTGCACTCGGAGGAGGTCCACTGGCTGCACCTGGACATGGGCGTCTCCAACGTGCGGGAGAAGTACGAGCTGGCGCACCCGCCCGAGGAGTGGAAGTAAGATGCTGGACATGCATACGAGCACGCACACATGACACGCGACACAGTACACGCATACAACACACACACAACACATGCCTGCTGTGGCTCCACCCCTGCTCGGCCTGGTCACTAAGGCAGGTGGGTTGGATGCTAGATGCCAGGATGGCCTCTCACTCCAGGACCTCTTAGGAAGGCCCTGGTGGCCTTCGCTGACCACACTTCCGGTCAGAACTCCTCCCAGCCCGCGGATTCTGCACTGTTCATGCTGGCGCATCCCCTGGGCAGAGGCACCGGGCCTCAGGAGCTCGTCCTGTGCCTGCGAGAGAGTGGCTGCCCAGCCGCTGCATGCGAGGTGGGGGTAAGGGGCTGGCGGCACACACAGCTGCAGTTCAGGCCAGGATGAGACCTGCCCCAGCCTGTCCTCGGCTCTCCCTGGTACACGGGTCTCTGCAGTGCGTGAAGGAGGCGGTAGCAGGCACCCTAAGTGCCTCCTCGTACAAGACCACGTGGATGAACGGCAACGAGAGCGACAGGTGTCGGCATGTTCTACTCCAAGGGTTGAATATTTTCCAGGGGCTGGATAGACAGGACAGCGCCCAGCCACCCTGTATGTGGCCGACTCGTGTTTGAGCCCTGGCCCCCCATCTCGTCCCTTGCCCCAATCCCCACAGCGCCCAGAGTGATCCCTGAGTGCTGCTTGGTATGGCCTGAAAACAAAAACTTTCATTTTTTTCTGGTTGTAAGGCAGACATGTTTGGGATAGTTGACTAGTTGTAAGATAGTAAGACCAGTTGGCTAAAAGCCCCATTACAAAGTTTACTAGGAAAATGACTTAAGTCCCCAGAGTCGTGCTAAGCAAGCGTTTCACGACTATGCAGTTACTGCATGTCTTCAGCTGAAAAGATTCGACTTCCTGCTCTGAGTCAGGTTGTCAGGTCGCTGCTGAGAAACTTGGCTGGCCTGGGGAAGGGGCTCGGTGTTGGGTGCAGGGGGGCGTGGCTCCGTGGAGCCTTGCAGACAAAAAACTAAGATCTCGAAGTGAAAAGCTCCCATGCGGGTTTTTTCTGGCACAGTGTTCCTCTTCCTGTTCCTCTTGATCCTTATGGACAAGCCATGGTCAGCCTGGTCAGCTTTCACCATTGGGTGATTTCCCTAGGGTGGGGGAGTGGACACTTTGGGGGGCCCTGGGGCAGGACCTGGGGGCTCTTCCACACCCGACATGTGTCGCTTCCATTGGCTCCCCCAGTGACAATCTAGAGCCCCTGGTTGTGCGGATCAGAGCTCAGTCTTCGGCTCTGTTCCTTTAAGCCGTTACCTTACTCCTACTTTTTTTTCCTTTTTTTGGTTTTGGGGGCCCCAGGCAGTGCTCATCAGTGCTCAGCTTTTACTCCTGGCTCTCTGCTCAGGGTTCACCCGGGTCAGCCACATGCAAGGCACATGCCGTCCCCGCAGCACATCACGCTTCCTTTTAGGTAAAGCTGAGGAGGCAGTAAGCTGGAGTTTTGGAGAACAGGTTCAGTGCCGTTTGGTCCTGCCAGGGTGGGATGGGGTGGGGTGTGTGTGGAGGGGTCCGTGTTGGTGGTGCAGGCGGCTCTGCGGATGAGCTCGGCAGCAGCCCTGAGCTGATGGCGTTTGTCTGTTCCACCTGGCTCTGCCCAGGCCCTTGGGGCACTGGCAACTCTTTCCCACAGGCCAGGCTTAAATGCCGCAGTGCTGTGGCACGGCTTCCATTGGGGACACGGGCGTGGCTGTAGGCAGAGCCAGCCTGCCACATTGGGAATGGTGGGCAGCGGGGCTCCCTGGGTGGTGGGTCTCGAGAGGAGGTATGCTCAGAGAAGGGCTGTTCCTGCTGGACCTCTCAGGAGTAAGGGCTTGTAAAGTTGTTCTGGTGACCGGGTACAGGCTGGGGTGATTCCAGGTGTTGGTAAGGAGCAAAGAACTGATAAATAGCCTTGAAGACTTAGAAACAGCAGATGTAGAAATCATTGGCTAGGTGAAACAGCAAATTTGGTGCCGTTGAAACATTTGTTAAGAGAAGGTGAATGTGGGGCCGGAGCAATAGCCCAGCGGGTAGGGTGTATGCCTTGCACACGGCTGGCCTGTGCCCGCCCCGGGTTCGATCCCCGGCATCCCATATGGTCCCTCGAGCACCGCCAGGAGTAATTCCTGAGTGCAGAGCCAGGAGTAACCCCTGAGCGCCGCTGGGTGTGACCCAAAAAGCAAAAAAAAAAAAAAAAAAAAGGTGAATGCAAGAAAAATTTCCTAGAACATAATACAGAGAATCCGTTGGAAACTACGAAAGCATGTCTAGTGACGTGGAGTGGGGACTGGCCCGCGCCTCAGGACTCTGGGAGAGGAGACTGGAGTGGTGGCACAGAGGGGGTGGGGGGACGTCTGCCCTCACTCAGCTGACCTGGGCTCCATCCCAGCATCCCATACAGTCCCCGAGCACCACCAGGAGTGATGCGTCAGGTGTGGCCCCAGAACAAAAACCAGGAGGTCGAGGGAACAACCCAAAGTGCTCAAGTCTGGTGATTTTCCATAGTTGACGAATGAAACGACCCCTCAAAATATAGATCCACGTTGCCTTGAGTAGCAGAAATTAAACCAAACCCGCTTTGCAGATTACACCAGAATGCTGTAGACAGAATAGTGTAGCTCACTCCGAGCCCTTACACTGTCCATCTGGGATTCGGGCTCTTCTGCATCCGCCATCTCTGCCTTTCTCATTCTCATTCGTCAGACTCTGTCCCCATTCCCTGTCCCTGTCACGCTCCGCGCCTTTCCTTCAGCTTTCCGTCTTTGAAGAGGGCACTCACTCTTGCCTGCTGAGGTAATACAAAGGGTGCCTTCCTGACCGAATCCCACAGAAATGGACGGATGGTGGCAGCCAACACTGCCCCTCGGTCTCGTCTGGGTGTTTCAGCACAGCTGCTGCTGAAGTGTGTGGGGGGGTCCTGGTGGACACTCAACAAGGCCACGATGGTCACTGATTGGGGTCAGGGCTGTTGTCTAGAAGTATCACTGCGTAGTGTCAGGACTGACCCTGAGGTGGCTCCCTGTGTGGGGTCAGGGCTGACCTCGAGACGAGTCAGTGCATGCGGCTGTTCTGGCTGTTGACCGGCTCATCTGTCCCCCCAGCATCCTGAGGAAACAGACCCAGGTGTGACCTTGACAGTGTGCGTGCTGCCATGGCCTGCAGCCCCAGCTTCCTTCCTTGGCCCCTGTTGATGCACTGACCGTGGTGAACAGTTGTTGGAGCAGGTTCTGTCCCAGCCATGACTGTCCCTGGGGTGCCCCTCCTGCTTGTGGACGCTACTCTGTGTCCACTGCAAGTGCCGGCGGCCCTCGGCCCGGGTGTTCTGATGGCTGATTTTTTTAATATTATACCACCGTGAGATACACAATTACAAAGATGTTCATGTTTGGTTTTCGGTCACATAGTGTTCCAGCACCCATCCCTCCACCAGTGCCCATTTCCCACCACCAATGTCCCCGATTCCCTCCCCCACCCCAGCCTACCTCTATGGCAGGCTCTTAACTCTCTCTCTCTCTCTCTCTCTCTCTCTCTCTCTCTCTCTCTCTCTCTCCTCTCCCCCCCCTCCCTTTTCTTATACATTGTGGATTGCAATACATACATTTAGAGGTTATCTAAATGTAAACAGATGGTCTTTTTGCCTATATTCAATGCTCAGTTCTTGGCTGGTATTATCATTTTTGACAAATATTAGCACTCTGTTCCCTTCTCTGTCTTACCTAACCTCTGTATACCACATGTTTGTGGTATACCAGGTTTTGAGATACTGCGTGGCTGGTTTGCGACTGTGCTTTGGGGATTAGGCTGTGTCCTGCTGTGGAGTCCGGACCTTGAGGATGACTGTGGTTGTGTTGTACAAGATTTTCTGGCCTCTGAGAGTGGAGGGGGCGGGCTGGCGAGGGCCAGAATCTCCCGCCCTTCCAGGACACCCCATCAGCCTAGCACAGGGTGGACAGGCAGAAACTCTGCCCTGGCCTGAGTACCTGGTGCCTGCCGAGAGCTTTAGGCGGGGCCTCCAGGCCTTTGTGGAAGGGGCCGAGGTGGAGGAGGCAGCCCCAGCTTCAGCTCCCTGAAAAGCCAGTGGCTGATTTTTTAAAATATTTTATTGTACCCCCCATGAGATATAGAATTTCAAAGATGTTCATGTCTGGGTTTCAGTCATACAGTGTTCCAGCACCCATCCCTCCACCAGCGCCCATTTCTCACCACCAATGTCCCCGATTCCCTCCCTCTCCCCTAGCCTGCCTCCATGGCAGGTTCCTTATCTCTTTTCTCTTTTCTCTTTCTCTCTCTCTTTCTCTTTCTCTCTCTCCTTCTCTCTTCCCTCTCTTACGTATTGTGGATTGCAATACATACATTTAGAGATTATCGTGTGCATCTTTTTGCCTATATTCAATGTTCAGTTCTAGGGTGGTATTACCATTTTTTGATGATTATTAGCACACTGTTCCCTTCTCTGTCTTACCTAACCTCTGACTCCCACACATTTGTGGTAGATTCTACCTATTGACA
This sequence comes from Cryptotis parvus, assembly GCA_021461705.1. NCBI lineage: Eukaryota > Metazoa > Chordata > Mammalia > Eulipotyphla > Soricidae > Cryptotis > Cryptotis parvus. Next base: position 53,895 of record JAJIBD010007017.1, on the reverse strand, counting down.
AGACTTCCTGATGCATGTTTTGTCTGATCTTGGAGACACACACACACACACACACAAATGCAGTCATTCTATATCTGTTTTCCTTCTGGCTGATTTCACTCAACATGATCCTCTCCATGTCCATCCATTTATAGGCAAATTTCATAACTTAATTTTTTCCTAACAGCTGCATAGTATTCCATTTTGTAGATGTACCAAAGCTTCTTTATCCAGTCATTGATTCTCGGGCACTCTGGTTGTTTCCAGATTCTGGCTATTGTGAATAGTGCTGCTATGAAAATAAAAGTGCAGCTGGTGTTGCTGCTGGCGTGTTTTTGGCTTCCCAGAGTATATTCCCAGGAGTGGTATGACTGGGTCAAATGGGAGCTCAATTTCTAGTCTTTATAGGAATGTCCATATTGTTTTCCAAAAGGCTGTACCAGTTGACATTCTGGTTAGGGTTAAGGTTAGGGTTAGGGTTAGGGCTAGGGTTAGGGTTAGGGTTCCCACCAACAATGGAAGAGAGTCCCTTTCTCCCCACATCTACACCAGTCTCTGTGGTGTGAGATGATATCTCATTGTTGTTTTGATTTGCATCTCTGATGATTAGTGATAATGAGCATTTTTTTCATATTCCTTTTGGCCATTTAAATTTCTTCCTTGTCTAATTTTCTGTTCATCTCTTCTTCCCATTTTTTGATGGGGTTGGCTGTTTTCTTCTTGTAAAGTTCTACCAGTGCAGGAAAAAAAAAAGTTCTACCAGTGCCTGATATATCCTGGATATTAACCCCTTATCAGATGGGTATTGGGTGAATGTTCTTTCCCATTCTGTGGACTGTCTTTGTATGCTTGTCACTGTTTCTTTTGAGGCGAAGAAGCTTTTTTTAGTTTCATGTAGTCTCATATGTTTATCTTTGCTTTCAATTGATTTGTTAGTGCTGTTTGCTCTTTGAAGATGCCTTTTAACATCAATGTCGTGGAGGGCTTTTCCTATATTTTCTTTTTTTTTTTTTTTCGTGGCGGATGCTTTATTGGCGCACTGGGAGGCCGGGTGGGCTCACTTCAAGATGCTGTCATCGCGGGCTTTGGCCAGTTCAGGCTCGATGATGCGCTTCAGCTCATCCTGCTTCTTCTCCTCCACGGCGATCCTCCTCTCTCCTCCTCCACCCGCGGCTTCAGGTAACTGTAGCGCTTGGCTCCTAGGCCACGCCGAGAACAGTGCGGAGGTAAGCGGCCGAAGCTTGATCAGCGCTCGGCGGCACCATCTTGCCCCCTGACCTTCGCACTAGAAGCTTTCCTATATTTTCTTCAACATACTTTATGAATTCAGGTCTGATATTGGGATCTTTAATCCGTTTTTTTTTTTTTTTTGTTTTTTTTTTTTTGCTTTTTGGGTCACACCCGGCAATGCTCAGGGGGTTTCTCCTGGCTCTGCACTCAGGAATTACTGATTTTTACTGTGTGTCATTTTCCTAGTTGATTGTTGTTTCATGGTAAATAATTCCGTTTGTCTGATTTAGAGAAATTCCACTCAGTCTATCCTAAATTAAAGGTAAATGAAACCTTTCAGGTCGTGGCGTCACAGACGTCCTCGGTGTCTGCTCTGCTGCGCCGCCCACCTCTCCCACTCACTGCAGCGTGGTTTGCAATTTTGCCCAGATGTGTCATGACAAAACACAAATGTCTCTGTGGACCTCATGTGTTCCCACCTTAACTGGACCAAAATTATTCCATTAATTACTCTGCGTTTCCCCCTGGTAATTTATTTTTTTTTTTTTTTTGTTTTGGGTCACACCGGCAATGCTCAGGGGTTACTCCTGGCTCGCACTCAGGAATTACTCCTGGCGGTGCCGGGGACCATATGGGACGCCGGACCCCCCTACCGCTGGGCTCGCCGGCCTATTTTTATTGTATTTTTAAAATTGCATTTTTAAACAAGCCATTAATAAAACTTAGAAAAAAATAGATCGGTTGAAAGCTTTGGGTGGGCAAATAGTTTTTAAATGAAACAGTAAAGAGTTTGCTAAAACAAATTAATTAAAAAGGACTACAGGAGCAGTTTGACAGATAGCATTAAGATACTGAGAAAATATTTAAAGAAACTTTTAAAGGCTGCTGTCACGAGAGTCATGCCAGAGAGAGGGGAGGGTCTGTGACCTTCCCTGAGTGTGGCCCCATAGAGAGTGGACTGAAGCCGGCCACAGTTCACTAGGCTGGAACCAGGCAGCAGCACCTGAACGGACACGCCCTCACAGCCCTCTGTGCTGTAGGAACCCAGAGTGGACAAGCCCTCACAGCCCTCTGTGCTGTAGGAACCCACAGTGGACAAGCCCCTCACAGCCCTCTGTGCTGTAGGAACCCACAGTGGACAAGCCCACAGCCCCTGTGCGTGACCACAGTGGCGCCTCACAGCCCTGTGCGTAGAAGCCCACAGTGGACACGCCCTCACAGCCCTTTGCCCACATGTGCTCACAGCCCTCTGTGCTGTAGGAACCCACAGTGGACACGCCCCTCACAGCCCTCTGTGCTGTAGAAGCCCACAGTGGACATGCCCTCACAGCCCTCTGTGCTGTAGAAGCCCGGATTTCCTTGCGTGGAACCCACAGTGGACACGCCCTCACACATGGCTCTGTGCTGTAGGAACCCACAGTGGACACGCCCTCACACACGGCTCTGTGCTGTAGGAACCCACGTGGCAGCTTGTTTAGGCCCATGGCCCAACGGCTCTGTCTTAGGAACCCACAGTGGACACGCCCTCACAGCCCTCTGTGCTGTAGGAACCCACAGTGGACACGCCCTCACACATGGCTCTGTGCTGTAGGAACCTACAGTGGACACGCCCTCACACACGGCTCTGTGCTGTAGGAACCCACAGTGGACACGCCTCACAGGCTTGTGCTGTAGGAACCCACAGTGGACACACCCTCACACATTGATCTGTGCTGTAGGAACCCACAGTGGACACATCCTCACACGGCTCTGTGCTGTGAGGAACCCACAGTGGACACGCCCTCACACATGGCTCTGTGCTGTTTGAGAATCCCACGGTGGATATGCCCTCGCACACTGCTCTGCCATGTGAGAACCCCACAGTGAGGAGACGGTGAGTGCGGGAGGCTGGCTGCAGGGGAGCAGCGGGTGACAGGTGTCAGCAGATGTGCTCATTGGCATACTCCTGCTATCCACCCCACATACCTGAGCGTGAAGAATCTCTAAAAGGTGTGTGGGAGAGCGTTCACATATACACACACGCCACACACGCTCCACATAGGACACATACCATAGCGTTCACATATGCACACACGCCACACACGCTCCACATAGGACACATACCACAGCGTTCACATATACACACACGCCACACACGCTCCCCCATAGGACACATACCATAAGCGTTCACATATACACACACGCCACACACGCTCCACATAGGACACATACCACAGCGTTCACATATACACACACGCCACACACGCTCCACATAGGACACATACAGTAGCGTTCACATATGCACACACATCCCACACACGCTCCAGTGTAGGACACATGCCATAGTCCACACATACTGCATACACGTCACAGAATACACACATACTACACACACCAGACAGTGCAAACCACAGTATACACACATTTCACATACAACACACACCAGGCAGTACATACCACAGTATGCATACATATTTCACACACCACACATGCACACATGCTCACCAGACAGTACACTCCACAATATATACACATCTGCATCCACAACAGACACACTCACCAGACGGTACACATCACAATGTACACACCGTACACTCACCAAATACTGCACATAGCACCTATGCGGTTCTTACATACTGCCTGCTAACAACACCTGCCACATGCACTCACCACACACTGCGTCTCACACACACACACACACACACACACACACACACCAGTGACCCAGTGACCACACACACACTGTCCACACAGTACTTAAACATGCTGGCGTGCCACACGACACACAGACCCCTTCTGTGTGAGAGAACCTTCTGGTTCTGTCTCTGTGGCAGCTTCCTGAGCATCAAACGCTGTTTCTGCTTGGAGGAAGGCAGTCAGTGGCCTTCACGTTCCTGTGGGTGGCCATTGTGGCATCTCAGCCTCACCCTCTCAGAGCCGCCCCCGTGGCAAGGTCCACAGGAGTCTTGGCAAGCACTGGGTGCAGCCTCTCGCGATGGTGTGTGAGGGCACTTCCACGTGCCCCAGACCCGTGGGTCACCGTCGGGCTCCCGCCACCCCACATCTGTGTTGGAAACAACATTCGTGTTTAGCTTGTTTTTAAGTCACATTTCAGAATATTGGCAGTTGCTGTATAGCAATATTATAATTGTGATCAATGACTCAAGAAGTAACTTAATCTAATTGTTCTGTTTTTGTGAATTACTTTTTTAGGTATGAATTGAGAATTCGTTATTTGCCAAAAGGATTTCTAAACCAGTTCACTGAAGACAAGCCAACTCTGAATTTCTTCTATCAGCAGGTATAAGGGTGCTTTATTAACGTAGCGCTGTGTGACTCCCTCTGGGGGTGTGCCCAGCGTGTGCACGGCACTGAGAACCCTGACTGCATGGCTCTGGCGCGGTCTGGAGCTTGCGTGAGGCTCAGCCCTTGTCTGTTGTTCATCTGTTTAAGTGGAAGTCCCCGAGTGTCTGTGGATTGCTTGCTTGTGTAAGAAACTGGAGACCCTGCTTCATACACAGTCTCAGAAGCGGCCTTCATGTGGGACCAGGCGAGGACAAGGCTGCTGGAGTGGCCGTCACAGCAGGTGGGCGTGGGTGAAGCTCAGCGTGTGAGCCCAACCAGGTTGCTGTCCCCGTGTCGGACGGCCTCTCGTCAGCTGTGTGTCACAGTTTGCCCCCTGAGTGTGCCTTCAAGCCTCCGCTGAGGTGGCCGGAGGTGAGGGAGCATGTCCTGTGGGGAAGGGACTTGGGCTTTCCTCCTGCAGCTGACTGGGCTCTGACCCGACTCGGCCGTGGCGCCACAGCAGTCCGTGCGGCGCAGAGACAGACTCCGACTGGGGGCCCACCCAGACTCTCGCTGTCCTGCCTTCTGTGGCTCCACAGGCTGCCACATGTGGGTCCCTTCAGCCATTCAGACAGGAAACAGGAAGGACCCCAGAAACTGCCATATGGAGGGATGCAGCACAGCACAAGCGGGACAGCGAGCCCGCGGCATCCATGTGCACATGCGTGTGTGAGCGTGTGGACGAGAGAAGCTGGGTGCTGGGCGTTCCTGGGGTGAGGCTGGCAGGTCAGGCTTCTTGTGTGGGGTGGGGTCTGTAAGAGACAGGATGTGAGGTGGGGGTCCCGCTGGGGTGCCAGGTGCACTGTGCCCGGGACCCCAGACCTGCTGCTGGACCCTCTGCAGCCCGGCCTTCAGTGAGTGCAGAGCCGCAGACATCTCCCTGCCCTCTTTCCTCAGAGGCTTCCCTGCCCAGTGCCCTCCTCTGTCCTCGCCTCTGCAGCTCCCGAGAGCCCACTTGCCTTTTCCAGGTTGTATTTTTTTTTCTTTTTTGGGTCATACACGGCAATGTTCAGGGGTTACTCCTGGCTCTGCACTCAAGAATTACTCCTGGCGGTGCTCGGGGACCATATGGGATGCCGGGATCAAATCTGGGCGGCATGGGCCGGCCACGTGCAAGGCAAACGCCCTACCCGCTGGGCTATCGCTCCGGCCCCTCCAGGTTGTATTTCATTGACTGCCGTCAGCGCCAGGCACAGAGCTCAGGGCCTCATAAGGCAGACGCCCGCGGCCCACTCATCCCCATGCCCAGCATCCCTGGTTGAGCCAGCAGCTCCCGGGTGACCAAGGGGCAGCCACTGCGTAGGCCTCAGGTCACCATGGGGGGCCCTCGGGACGCCGGGATACAACCGGTGGACATGTGCCCTACGCACGCTTTACACATGACCTCTGCATGGTGGAGAACCTGGACACATCATCAGCTACCGGGCGCTGGGTGTGTGCTCCTGAGGGCAGCGCAGGGCCCAGGACATGTGTTGAGAAAACGCAGTGACACAACCCTTAAATGTTTCTACCCTGGATGCGTCTGTGGCACTGTGGGTGTCGGCAGTTTTGTAAGTGAAATGTGGAATGTCTGTAGTTTCTGTTTCTGCTTGGTTTGGGGTCACACCTGGCCATGCTCAGGGATCATTCCTGGCAATGTGATAGTCAGGGGTTACTCCTTGCTTTGTACTCAGGAATTACTCCTGGCAATGCTCAGGGACCATATGGGATGCCGGGAATCAAACCCAGGTTGGCTGCTTGCAAGGCAAATGCCCTTTCTGCTATCCTGTCACTCTGGCCTTGAACATTGGCTTATTTTCGTGTGGCTTGAGCTAATGTTTTAATTTTTTTAATTAGTTAATTAATTTTTTTTTTTGTTTTGGGTCAGAATGCTCAGGGTTCTCCTGGCTGGGGGGGGGGGGGGGGGGGGGCTCAGGGGTAATCTGGCTCTGCACTCAGGAATCACCCTGGCACGAGTGGATGGGGACCACATGGGATGCCGAGGGATTGAACCCGGTCGGCGCGTGCAAGGGCAAACGCCCTCCCTGCTGGACCATTGCTCCGGCCCTTGAGCTAATGTTTGAGGGGCCACACGGTGTCAGGGTGGAGCTGAGCTCCCACAGCAATCCCAGTGAGCTGGGCCTTTGATTCCCTTCCCAGTCCACAGAAGCCCATTTGAGTCTGTTTTCTGAGTCTCCTAGTGCTCTGCAGGGCTCGGGGGCCTCCACCATGGTTCTTAGCCGACGGGGCTGGAGGATGTGGTGTTTGGGCGCCGTAGCTGCTCTGGACACGGGAGGCCAAGTCGGGCACATGCAGAACCTGTGTGCTGACTGCTGCAGCACCCTCCGACTGCTCGCTGTCCTGCCAAAGTGTCCCAGTGGGGGCCACCCCCCGCAGTGCCCAGGCCGCACTCCTGGCTCTGTGCTCAGGGTTCATTCTTGGTGGGACTGGGGGGCCTTTGGGGTGCTGCGGCAGGTGCTCTCTCTCTGGCATGTTGGGGTTTGTCTCCCAAGCAGAACGTGACTCGTGAGTTCTGGGCTGGACGTCCAGAGTTGGAGGTGTTGGAGGATGAGGGTTCTGTGATCAGTTTCGTGCGCGGAGGCCGTCCTGTGTGTGCCCTGGCACAACCCCTGTGCGTGCTCCACTGTCCCGCACTTTGTGCCCTGGGACGACCCGGCGTGCCCCTGCGGTTGCCCCGCCCAGACGCCTTGGTGGGCTGCATCTCGGTAGCCACTCGAGGTGGTGCTCTGACCTGGCGTTGTTTCCTGCGGGGCATGGCATGATAGCGGGCGGTGTGTGAAGGGTTTCACCCTGTGGGTGCCAGGAGGGTTTGCCGCGGGGGGGGGGTTTTGATGTTCCCGGGAACACCCCTCCCCGGCTCTCCATAGGGGACCGGGCTGAGCACTGTGGAGGGCCCCCAGCCCAAGTCCTGGCACTGACGCGTCAGCCTCTCAGCTAGAGCAGGGTTGCGGGTGGGCCTGTGACAGCTGCTGGCTTCTGGACCAACTTTTTTTTTTTTTTTTTTTTGGGGTCACACCGGCAATGCTCAGGGGTTTCTCCTGGCTCTGCACTCAGGAATTACTCCTGGCAGTGCTCGGGGGACCATATGGGATCCTGGGGATCGAACCGGGCTGGCACTGGCTGGCCATGTGCAAGGCAAATGCCCTACCCACTGGGCTATCGCTCCGGTCCTGGACCAACTTTTGACTGCTTTTATTTCCAGTTTCGTTTTCTTAAGTTTTTGCCCCAAAACTTTCTTCATCAGAGATTCGTCAGTGCCTCGTGTTTTCCTGTCTGTTGGAACGTTTCTGAGCCCGCAACCCTGCTGGGAAATGGAGTTCAGTCTGGTGTGTCCTTGTGTGGGCCACCCGGGACCCTGGGGAGGGAGGTGGAAACGCCACGCTGACTTCCTGGGTGTCGCTCTGGGTCCCGCGTGAAGTTCTGGAGCTTCGGCCCGTGTCCGGGCCTTGGGGACCCACCACCATCTCTCTCTTTGGAGAAGACTTCGCCTGAGCTCTGGAGGTGGGAGTAGGAGCCAGCGGGGTAGAGGCAGACAAATGAGGAGCAAGGACCTGCTCTGCTCTGACTCCTGGTGACTCCTGGCTTTATTTGCTTTCTGTTTGTCTGTTTTGGTTCACACCCGGCAGTGCTCAGGGGTTACTACTCCTGGCTTTGCACTCAGGAATCACTCCTGGTGGTGCGCGGGACCTATGAGATGCCAGGATTGAGCCCAGATCAGCCACATGTGGGGCAAATGCCCTCTTTGCTGTCCTGTCTTCTGAGTCCCGGCCTTAACACTTGCTGTGTAACCTCAGCTTCTGGTCTTCGTGTTCTGAGACAGGATGGCAGAGATGGGGACAGCACAGGTGGTACGGGACCCCTGTTTCCGTCCTCACCGCTGCCTGGCTCTTTCCGGGGCTGTAATTTGGGAACGATGGTGACAGTGTGAGAGTAAGTGGGGCGGCCATGGTGGTATCTGACTGCAGTGGCCAGAGGCAACCCCTGAATCTCAGGGGAGTGTATGAAACCTTCGTGCAGCGGGGAAGGATGGCCACTGCCCCTCGGTGCAGACGGAGGCTGGGGGGTCGCCGGTTTGCAGAATGAAGGCCGTGGCTCCCTTTCACTTCTGCAGCCAGCCCGAGTCTGACGGTGATGGTCTCCTACCAGGGACGGTGTCGGGGACAGCTGTGCTGTGACTGATCTGTGTGTTCTGCAAGACTCTGCCGAGTGCCCCGTGTCTGCGTCAGGCAGTGCCTGCTCAGGGCCGACTTCATCGCCTGCGTTTTCAGCTTTGTGTTCCGTGGTGAACCCACTTACACACACTTTGTTTAAAGCCGGAATCCCTGCCTGCCCGCACACCCCCAGCAATGTGATTCCAGAAGTGAATCTTTCAGCTTGGTGGGCTGAGCTCTCGTTGCTGTTTGAGTCTTACAAGAAACAGCAGGTTGCTGGGGGCGGGGGCAGAGTAGGCCAAAGTTAGGGCCTTGCAGATGTGCCCAGCCCCTTGGGTCTCCTGGGCCCCTGCGTATACGGTGAGTGAGAGCCAAAATTGCATTGCTTTAAGCCTTCATGAAAATCAGTCTCGTTGCTGCTTGGTCATTGTTGTCTGCAGGACACTGAGAGAGGGCGCCGTGTGCCCAGGAAGGACGGCTGTGCTGGGTTCAGTGGGCAGCTGCCCTGTGGGCCTCGCTGGCACCGAGCTCTGCCATAGCTTGTCTGTGGGTTCCAGCAGGGTCACACCTGCTCGACCCGTGACCCCTTTACATGACCAGAAACACTCAGATTCGCGGCTGGTCTGATCTTTGTTTCTTCTTTCCGTCCTTTCTTTCGGTTGTACCTAGTGCGGCTCTGGGACTGGGTCGGCGGCAAAGGCGAATGCTCTGCCTGCATCACTCTGGCCCCTCGGCTTGACTCTTGTCGTCTTGTGCTTAGTAACCACTGCCCTCCGCCATGTTTCTCATTCAGTCCCACGGCCCCGTGGGGTCCCGCTCCCAAGCCTGTGAGGCTGATGCTTGTACAATAGCTCTGCAGCTGCTGTTTGGAACACAGGATCCCGGGGACTCGGGGCGAGTTCCCGGAGAGTCGAGGGCAGCTTGGGTGGACAGCAGAGCAGTTCAGAAGGTGGATGCAGTAAGCTGAGGGGTAGGTGTCTTCTGAGCAAGCGAGCAGGCAGATGGGGGCCGGAAGACGAAGGTCTCTGGGATCTGCCTGCGCAGAAGACTAAGAGCTTTGTGCTGGTAACTTTTGTACGTAAGACCCAGAGATGACTCTGAGGACTGAGTAGCCCTGCTCCGCCGTGGGATCACGCCAGCGCGGTCCCCTGAGCACCGCCAGGAGTGACCCAAAGCCGAGATACAGTTGAGTGCCTGCTTTTTGCAGTCGGGTCTGCCGGCGACCAGAGTTCCTCCCCGGCAGGGACCAGCATCACACTTAGTGAGGATCAGAAGAATCTGCGCCCGATTCCGTCCCCGCACCGACAGAAGTGACCCTCGCCCAGAGCCAGGAATGAGCCCCAGCACCCCCTGTGTCCTGCTGCCCTGCCAGACACAGATGCTCATCTGCCGCCCGCCGTGGGCACCAGCAGTGCTCTGGGCTTACTCCTGGCTCTGTGCTCAGGGGTCAGTCCTAGCTGGGGCCTAAACCTGGGATGGCCACATGCAAGGCCAGCACCATCCTGCTGCACTGTGGCCCTAGCCCTGCCCTGTGAGGCCCTGTCAGTGCCCCCTTGACATTTGAAGACATCCCGAGGCCAGTGAGGGCCCGTGCGTCTCTCCTGCTCCGCGGGTTTTCCAGGGTGGGACACTCAACTGTCCAGTGCATGAGTCAAAAGGTCCTCAGGGACTCTCCTGTCCTGTTCTGTCCTTTGGCCTGGTCAGGGCCTCTGGTGTGTTTGGGGTCAACGGGTTCTTGCTGGGCCTCAGGCCTGCAGTTGCCGAGTGCTGGGGAAGCACAGAGCATGCAAGGTGGGCTCTGAAAGGGGGTGTCTTCCTTGCCCATGTCCAGCTGAGAGAGCTGCGGGTCCTGGGGCTGGCTGGGAGAAAGACAACATTCCCATGCCCGCCCCCGCCCCTGGCAGCAGGGAAGGACGGGAAGCAGCTGGACGTGTTGGGCGCAGAGGGGGCCGTGGTCTCTCAGCCGGCAGGCACGGGGCACTTCCCGTTTCTGCTGTTCCTCATGGTTACAGGGTGGACGCAGCACGAGCCAGGGCCAAGGGCGTGCCTGACGCAGCCTGTCCTGTCCTTCCACTGTAGGTGAAGAGCGACTACATGTCAGAGGTCGCCGACCAAGTGGACCAGGAGATTGCGCTGAAGCTGGGCTGCCTGGAGATACGGTGAGGAGGGGCCTCGGCCGCCCGGGAGACACCGTGCCCGCTCTCAGCCAGGAGAACATTTTGTTTTCGCGTTCAGTTTGAAGCAGGCAATGTATGGACACCACTTGCTCCTCGGGAGAGCCGCCTTGGCCTCCACCCAGACCCCCTGAAGCCCCCTGAAGCCCCCTGGCCCTTTTGGCATCACTGACTCATGCACTGGACAGTTGAGTGCCACATCCTGGAAAACCACCAGTGTTGCTGGAGAGACGGTGAAGGTCCCTGCCTGGCTCCGGTGCACCACTGGGTGCCCCTGCCCCGTAGAAAAGAAGAGAAAGACCCCCCCACCCCAGAGATGTGAGGGCACCCGCCTGTGCCCCACAGAGAGGAATGAGGGCGCCCGCTGTGCCCCAGAGAGGAGCAAAGGCATCCCACTGTCCCCTACAGAGAAGCGAGGGCACCCGCTATGCCCCACTGCAGTTCTTCTGTTCTGAGGATGACAGAGGGCAGTGATGTGATGCCCCGCTGTCCAGCTGACCGCACCTTCCCGTGGACAGCCCTCAGGCCTGGCGTTTTCTGCGGCGCCGGGGCAGCTCAGCCAAGTCCCTCATGAGCGAGCCTGTGCCTGCGGGCAGGCCCAGCTCTGGGGGTAACTGGGTCCGGGGAGGCCCTGCAGCTGCACCGTGTCCCCCGGCCCCCATGTGGTCCCAGTGTATGAGGATGGACGGGTGCAGTGGTGGGGCAGCTGCCTCAGTGCAGAGCGTGTCGTGGCCACACACTTTCCTTCCACATGTGCAAACTCTCGTCCCTGATTGCAGGCGATCGTACTGGGAGATGCGGGGCAATGCGCTGGAGAAGAAGTCCAACTACGAAGTGTTAGAGTGAGTAGCCGCGTCTCTGTGTGTCCCCAGCGTCTCTGTGTGTCCCCCACGTCTCTGTGTCCCCCGTCTCTGCGTGTCCCTGCGTCTCTGCGTGTCCTCCCCCACGCCTGCATCTCTGTGTGTGCCCTCGCGGCCCCCAGCACCTGCCTGCTCGCCGCGCAGCCTGGGCGTTCCTCTTTGTGGGCTGCACACTGTGTGGGGCTGACTCCTGGCAGCTGCTGGAGCACGTTCAGGGGTGTCGGTCGGTGCCTTGGCCCAGCCACATTTGTGGACGTCACGTACGTAGGAAACTCCTGTCGCTACAGCTCTGACCATAGTGGAAGGAATCTTCACCTCTGGCTTAGACTGAGCTCTGAAGTTGACGCTTTATATTAGCTTACAAGGATTTTTCCGTTGGTCATGGGAGTTGCTTGTTGCTCAGGTGTCAGAGAATCGTGAATTTTCCCAGTAGGGAAATTAAGTCGCATGCGGCACGTTATATCTGGTTATTTTAGATGCAGAAGCTGCAGGTTCTGTGCTCATCTTGGCGGTTGAGCAAGAGATTGTTTCATTCCGGCGGGAGCAGTAGGATATCGGGAGGGCACTTGCCCTGCACGCAGCTGGCCTGGCTCAGTCCCCAGGGTTCCCGGTCGTGATTCCTGACGTAGAGTGAGGTGTGGCCCCAAACAAAACAAAACAAGCGATTGTTTAAACGCAGCAGTGCTGGGCCTCAGTCTCCCGCCTTCTCAGCACCTTGGGGCTTGTGTCTGGCTTCTCTGGGTCTGATCACTGCTGACCCTGTGGTCGTGTTTGGAAGGTGCGAAAGTGAGTGATGGTTTGCTCCCATCTGGCTGCTGGAGTCGCTTTGCTGGCAGCTGCTCTCAGAAGGCGCCTCCTGCTGGGGCGCGGCCTGCTCCCAACCACCAGGGAACCTTGTTTATTCAGTCCTGGTTTCCATGGCAAGTGTCTTTTTTTTTTTCTTTTTTGGGTCACACCCAGCGATGCTCAGGAATTACCCCTGGTGCTGCATGGGGACCATGTGGGATGCTGGGGATCGAACCCGGGTCGGCGCGTGCAAGGCAAACGCCCTCCCGCTGGACTATCGCTCTGGCCCTCCACGTGAAGTGTCTTACTCCACCTGCAAGCCCGAGCACCGACAGCACGACCTCTCTGGGCACCCACAGCTACAGCTCGGTTCCTGCTACCTTCCTGTGGCCCTGCTGTGTCTTGTGTCCTCACAGCACTGATGGGGGCTAAGACTCTGCCTCAGAGACCCCGTGGACTGTGCCAGCCTGGGTGAGGCAGGGAGCAGGGGGCTGGCGGAGTTCCACTCGTCGGGTTCAGATGAGCATCTGAAATGGCTCCAGAGCTGGGGCGAACACAGATTCTTTCTTGAGGCGACAAAGTGGAGTACAAAGTGTGGCGTTCGTCACGTCTTCAGCGTCCGAGACCGCCTCACCTCCTGTGAGCGGACCGTGCCTACCGCAGAGTCCCAGAGAGAGGCAGTGTGTTCTGTGGGTCAGATGAGCATCAGAGATGGGCTGGGGGTGGGGGTACCATTCCCCACAAATGAGGGCTGAGCACTGCCAGGGGACCCCAAAGCTAAAACAAGTGCAATAAAGCCATTTCCCATTGGCTGCCTGACCGGCTGCATACCGACCACGGGGTGTTGGTGCAGACCTTGTTGCCAAGGGCTCCTGGCAGCTCCGGCCTTGCCTGCGTGCCTGTGAGCGAATGCCCTGTGAGAGAACTGTGCTGCTCCCCGTGGGTCCCGGCCATGGTCCTGTGGTCAGTGGCTGATAAGTAGCAACACTCTCTGCAGGGGGTCTCCGTGGCTGGTTCCTAACTCTCTGTGCTGCCCTGAGTCTCCTCGTGCTCATCCTGGTGACCCCATTGGGCAGCCCCTTCCCCCACGGAGCCTTGGGCTCACCGGCTGGCATCCCGGCTGCGCCTTCATGCCCCTGCGCCCTCATGCCCCGTGCCCCTTGCCCCGGCTGCACCCTCGCCACGTCCAGAGGCATCCTGTGGTCTTAAGGCTCGTGGCTGCCATCTAGTGGCCATTGCAGGTGCGTTCCTGAGCTCCAGGAGGCGGGAACAGGCCCTAGTTCCTGCCTGAAGCTCTTGTTGGTACCTAAATGATCCCGATGCAGTTCACACACCACAGACTGTTCACAGCTTTCACTGCCTCTGAAACCGAGACGCTAGAACCTTGCCTAGATAAAAGAACCCTTTCATCAGAATGTTCCATTTGGGGGCCGGAGTGATAGCAAAGTGAGGAGGATGCTTGCCTTGCACACAGCTGACCTGGGTTTGATCCATAACATCCCATAGGATCCTCCAAGCATCACTGGGTCTGACCCAAAAACAAAGGAAATTATTCATTTAAAAAATCAGCTTTTTGGATTAATATGAGGGATTTAGAAAGCACTTTAGCGGCATGTGCCCCCAATGCCAACACCCAGTTGGGACTAATTTTCTCAAACTTGGCTCCAGGCAGCGGTTTGCATTTGGCAGTCAACTGCAGAAACCTTGCTCTTGTGAACCTTGGTGGTGAGGACAAGTAGGCTGAGGCCTCCTTCCTTAGCGAGCTGGTTCTGCGTATCTGGAGGACTCTGGAACCTGATCACCGACATCCCAGGAGCCCTGGCAGTGTGGCTGAATTACACTGCCCTCCTTCCTGAGTCCCGTCACCGCTGCTGAGCTCACTCTCTCCTTCTGAATCATCTGTGGAAGGAGCAGTGATTCAAGTGGTCTCTTTGCATGCAATAGCCGCCATGCTGAGTGTGTCCAGGTGCTCGCTAACATGCTTTTCCTGCATTTCAGGAAAGATGTCGGGTTAAAGCGGTTTTTCCCTCGGAGCTTACTGGATTCTGTGAAGGTAAGTCCATTTGCTGGCCATGTGACACATAGGCACCACTTTGGCCTAGCAGAAGGGTCCTGTCATCTTCCTGCCCTGTAGAAGCTGTCGTGGGACTCAGTGGCAGAGGCTCGAGTCACATTGGGGTCCCTGGAGTTCCTTCCCCAAGAAAGGCCCTGTAGGAAGCCGGCAGCCATCCTTGTGTCCTGTTGCTGAATTTACCTCGGCTGCCCTTCACAGAGTGTGGGCCCTGGAGCGTCCTGCCTGGCATCAGCTCACTGGAGGCTGGCGCATGCCTGCGTGCCACAGCCTGTAGGAGCAGGCCCCGTGCGTGGGGTGCTACTCTTCGTGCTCCATCCACGGGCCAGATCGCCACCAGATCGTTCGACTGTCTCTGCTGCGGCTGCTTCCTGTGTGGCGGATCTTCATGGGGCCTCTGGCCTGCTTGAACCTTCCTTAGAGTATTGTGGTGTGAGCACCAGAGTTGCCATGTGAGGGGTCCTGGGCGCCTGAGACACTTCGGATAACCGACTCCATTCTGACACGGGCCCAGGGTTGCAGGACCCTGGCCAAGCCTCTGGTCCCTGTGCTTCGGGCCCACTTCTGGGGCGGGTGGGGCTGCAGCCACCGGTGCATGGGCTTGATCTCAGGACTGCGTGGACAGAAATGATCATCAGGAGTCACGAGTGACGCGAGACAGACCTGGGGCCTCGACTCGCAGAGTGACGCTTCAGGTGATGCTTCTGACTCCTGGCAGTGACGCCTGTGCAGTGACACCACCCCAGGCCTGGCCATCAGCTCTCCTGGTGACAGGAGTGTGGGGGGGCTGCGACCAGGGCTCCACGCCCCTGGCCCAGCTTCCCTGTGACACCCGCCCGCCTTGTGCAGCTGGAGGTGGGACGAGACCGTTGGCTCACTCTGCAGCGTCTTCTCCTGCCCAGATCCGGAGCAGCTTCCTGACTGGGCACCCAGGCATAACTGACTTCCTCCCAGCCCCTGAGTGGCGGTAGCTGCCCCCGTCAAAGGTCGTGCCGACAGCCCGGAGCTCTGCCTCAGCGGCTTGTGGCTGGCAGTCGCCAGCATGTGGAGGCTGGAGGGTGCATGGCGCTTGGGTCAACCGTCCGGTCACACTCGGGAAGGCTGTTCCTGCCTTCTGCATGGCAGTGGCCCCTCACTCCGCCCCAGGGGCCCAGAGGAGGTGGTGGCTGCTCTCAGCATTGCCTGCGTCCCGGAGGGCTGATGGGCTTCAGTGTCTGTTCCTGGGCCTGCTCCTGTGGCCGTGGCATCACCGTGAGCTGCTGTGCAGAGATGGCAGCCTGATCACTGTGAACTGTCATGCAGAGATGGCAGCCTATGGTGGTAGCATCACTGTGAACTGTTGTGCAGAGATGGCAGCCTGTGGCGGTGGCATCTCTACTGTGCAGAGATGGTGGCCTGGGGCCCAGGCTGGGCCCACTGGCTGCTGAAGCTTTAGGGGGAGCAGAGCAGCCTCACTGCTGTGTCCTGGCACCAAGAGTCCGTCATACTCAAAGTTGCTGCCAGGCTGGAGTCGGCCACTTTCCCGCTGAGAGACAGGCGTGAGCTCGGGCTGCCCAAGAGCCTGCAAAGTGCCTCTGGGATTGTTTGCCCCATTGCTGGAGGCTCTGGCGCCTTCCCGGCGGCCCCATCTGGGGGCAGTCACAGGATGCTTGGTGCCCGTAGCCAGCACCTGTTTGGTCACGTGGCCCTTCAGCATTCGGCCAGCTCTGTCCATGCTTAGGGTGTGGACCAGGACCCCTGAGGGGCAGACTCTGCTCAGGCTCACCGGGGAGGCGCTTCCAGGGGAGACCAGGGCTACGTCTCGGGCTCTGAGCTACTGTGTTCGCTGGTCCCGCAGCACTCATGGCAGGAAAGGGCCAGCCTGGCTGCTCAGGGGTGCCTCAGCCTGTGTTGAGGACCAGCAGCAGGCTGCTGAGGGCAGCCTGCGGAGTAGGTTCCTAGAGCCTCCCTGCACTGGTTCCCGGCGGCATGCGGATGGCGGCCTCACAGCTTTCTGTTTCAGGAACAAAGGTCATGACGCTGGGCGGGCACTTGGTGGCCAAGGACGTGTGCTTGGCATTCTCTGTGGCCCGGAGCCCTGGCCCGAGCAGCCTCAGCTCCAAACGGAGTAGAACGGGCACAACTCAGAACCACTGAACCACGCTGTGAGGCCCCGCCCAGGAAGGGTCAGGCATGTGCCAGATGCTCGCGTTTCATGGCCGTGACACACACAGGCCAGTCCCAGCTCTGATGGCAGCTCTCACAGCAACGTGGACAGAGCAGGAGGTGTCACGAGACCTACCCTGCCATCAGCAGTCACCGCGCAGCCTTTGCTCCTCTTTGGCTGAGCCGCCACATGCTTCCCCGCAGGCCAAAACCCTTAGGAAGCTCATCCAGCAGACCTTCCGGCAGTTCGCCAACCTGAACCGGGAGGAGAGTATCCTCAAGTTCTTCGAGATCCTCTCCCCTGTGTACAGATTCGACAAGGAGTGCTTCAAGTGTGCACTGGGGGTGAGTGTGGGCTGGGGCGGATGTGCCCTGGGGCCGAGTTGGGCTGGGGGCCGGCGTGCCCTGGGGGCTGAGTGTGGGTTGGGGGCCAGCATGCCCTGGGGGGCTGAGTATGGGCTGGGGGCTGGTGGGCTGGGGGCTGGTGGGGCTGAGTGTGAGCTGGGGGCTGCGTGCCCTGGGGGCTGAGTCTGGGCTGGGGCTGGCAGAGCTGAGTGTGGGCTGGGGCGGCGTGCCCTGGGGGCTGAGTGTGGGTTGGGGCGGCGTGCCCTGGGGGGCTGAGTATGGGCTGGGGGCCGGTGTGCCCTGGGGACAGGTGTTCTCAGGGTTCAGTGGAGAGCTTGTCAGCACTAACCTGACCGGCTGCCGCTGTTCTCTGTCCTCTGTGGGAATGGTGGGAAGAGCTGTCCATATGACAGTGGGCCTGGCCTTGCTGACCGCCGCCTAACACCCCTGTCCCACTTCTCAGGCTCAGCCCTGATGGCCTTCAAAGGCAGAACTTGCAGCCTGTGGCTTTTCTCTCTCAGAGAATCTTCCAGAGCTGCCCTCTGGCCCCGCCCGTGTCTGAGCAGGCCCTGGGCCGTGCTGTCTGTCAGGCTGGGCTCCGCTGATGTATCCTTGGGTCCTTGTCTAAAAACCGTCCTTTTTCCTTCTGCTTCTGTGTCCTGTTTCCCCTTCTAAAGTCAAGTTGGATTATTTCTGTGGAACTGGCCATCGGCCCTGAGGGAAGGCATCAGCTACCTCACGGACAAGGGCTGCAACGTGAGTGTTCGCGGCATGGGGTGGGACGGAGAAAGTGGGTCCCCAGCTAGGGGTGGGGGCAGGCTTGGTCTCTCCCCGCTCCTCTGGGGAGCGTAAACACTGCCAACTGTGGGAGCCGGAAGCAGTGAGGCGGTGGGGTTCTGCTGGCCCCTTGGTGTCTGGGTGGGGTTTGGTCAGAGATGGGGTTCCTGGCCAGCCCCGCCTCCAGGCTCCTGTCCAGAGACTTGATTTCTTTCTGTGTAGGTTTTTGTGCCTCACCCGGCAGTGCTCAGGGCTGATCCTGGCTCTGCTCAGGGATCCCTCCAGGTGGAGCTCGGGGACCCTACCTGGTGCCGAGGATGGAGCCCTCCCTGCCGTGTGCCGCTCACTCTGCCCCAGACTTGGTATCTGGAGCCGCTGCAGCCGCAGTGGGATTGGGATGTGTCCGCAGGCGCCCGCCAGTTTCCTCCTCTGTCTGGTCTTTCTCTACTGCTTTCACGAGTCTCTAGTGGCCATCAACTGGGAGTGGTCAGTGGCACCGGGCGCTGAGTGTTTGTTGAGTGACCATGACTCACACCCTGTGTTTCACACGGGAAGTGACCAGGGCAAACTGAGTTTTATAGAAAACAGGGTGGGGAGACCTTAGCAGGGATTGCTGTGGCGGGCCTCAGAGTTGCTGACCCTGAAGAATATTCTGCGTCGGTCAGGCTGCCCCAGCACGGGCTCGCTCCCAGCAGGGCAGGAGAGGCCAGGCGGGTTTGGGCACACAGGCCCGGCTGGTTCGTGCATTAATTCTGTTGCCACGTAGCGTACATTCCGCTTTGCTCACATCCTTTGGTTATTTCCCTTTCCTTTTCCTGTTCCCTTTAAGTAAATATTGAAAATCTGGGTCCAGACCAGTAGCACAACCGGGAGGGCGGGCGTTGCCTTGCATGTAGCCAGCCCCTGTTCGATCCGGCATCCCATATGGTCCCCGAGCACCGCCAGGAGTAATTCCTGAGTGCAGAGCCAGGACTAACCCCTGAGCATTGCCGGGTGTGACCCAAAAGAGCAAAACAAAGCTCTAGACATGTTTGCAGTAGAGGCCGTTTTTGTTACATCATTTTCTTCTTACCCAGACGACTGCTCATGCTGGGGGGACCAGAGATGCGGCAGGAGTCACACTGGGCACCTCTCCCGGACCATCTCCCCAGTCACCCCGGGTGACTTTTTGCCAGGTCTCGCGGCTCTTCATAGGTCGTATCGCCTCTCCTTTGTATTCTGTGTGGTCTGAATTCTTGTCACTGAGGAAGGATGTTGCTGGATTTTTTGAGTCCTTCTGGGAACTGGCCTCATTTTTGTTCCCATCTTACTTGAGAAGGTGGTTTTCTAGACGTTTTTACTTTGCTGGGTCTGGACGCAGCGCTTAGGGTTGACTTGTAGAAACATGCAAGAACAGTTTTTCGTGTCAAGGATGTATGGCTGGGAAGTGGTGAGTCATAGCTTAGAGCAGAGCTGCAGAGGGGCCATGGAGGCCGGGCGGCCCTGGCTGGACCGCCGTCGCTCCTGCCCCTGTGTGGGTCGAGTTGCCTGTTGGCACTAGCATTTTGTAGGTGTGTGCTCCTGGCCCCACCTTGTGCCGCAGCTTGGTAGCCCTCGTAGCTGATTTGCTGGCCTGCTAGGGTAGCACTGGCCAGCCGCTGGCCACCATGAACATCGCAACAGATGCTTTCTACCTCGGGCACCGGCAGGCGGCCCCCAGGCTTGGATTTGCCCCTGGTGGTGCTGTGCACTGTTCACTGCCCTGCCTTGGGTCGAGGGCTGGGGACCGGTGCCCAGGCTGTGGGGCCACGGGTCTGGGTGCCCACAGGCTATGCCCTCTGTGCCCTCTCTCCTAGCCCACACACCTGGCCGACTTCAACCAAGTGCAGACCATTCAGTATTCCCACAGCGAGGACAAGGACCGCAAAGGGACACTGCAGCTGAAGATAGCGGGTGCCCCTGAGGTGAGGTGCCGCCCTTCGCCCACCCTCCTTGAGACCCTCCCTCACCTGTCCCGAGGGCTTGAGGCCCCCGCGTGTGCATGAGTAGCTGCTTCCCTGACACGGCTGCTGCCATGCTCGGTGCACTCGTCCATGCAGCCACGGGCCCTGCTTTCCCAGCACTACACACAGCAGCCCGTGGGCACCTGGAGCAAAAGCTCTTTCTTGGGGGCTGCAGCCCTCAGTGGCCATGAGACATGCACAGTCCACGCCGTAGGCCGGTTGTGGAGTGTTGTGAGGTCTGGGCTAGGAGGCATGGGCTGCCTTCCTGTGGCACATGCCACGTGAGCTGACCGTGGTGTCTGAGGCCTCCGAAACCCCTGGAGCATGTGCCCAGCATGGACTGGGAGGGCTTCTGCTCTCCCATCCGGGTCTGAAGACAGGTGAGTCTTGGGCTCACGGTTGAGGCAGCCTGAGCACTGAGACCTGTGGGTGGGGCCCGTCTGCCTCTCCCTGCTGGCCTCTTTTCTGTCCCCGATGGAATGTAGAGCAGCGCTGAGAGGGAGGGGCCTGCTCTGACCCAGGCCGGTGAACAGCGCTCTGGGAAGGGCTCCTGCTCGGGCCGTGCCAACGTTGATGCCTGTGCCCGGCCCTGAGTGCTGAGCGTGCTGGGGGTGGGGGCTCTATATACCGGGTACTTGATCAAGATTTGCTGGCAGCCCTAGTTTCTAAAACAAGCCGTTCCTGACGCCCGAGCTCGGCGCCTCCCTTAATCAGAGTGCGCCCGCAGGGCTGGACGTCCTGCAGGGACCTCGCCCACCTTTTGTTCTGGCAAGTGCTTCTGTCCAGCTGGTCCCCCTTCCCTTGGGGGTCCTTCCCGTGGCCACGCCTGTCTCAGGCTCCTGCCCTGGCTGGTGACCAGCGTGCTCCTCTGCTCCTGGCAGCCCCTCACCGTGACCGCGCCGTCCCTTACCATCGCGGAGAACATGGCCGACCTGATCGACGGCTACTGCCGGCTGGTGAGCGAGCCTCACAGTCCTTCATTGTCCGGCCACAGAAAGGTGAGGTGCCCGCGGGGGTGAGGGCGGGCTGGGCTCAGGTGGTGTATGAGGACGCTGCTGTGTGTGGGGCTCGGGCGGTGTGTGGGGGGCGCTGCTGTGTGTGGGGCTTGGGCAATGTGTGGGGACGTTGCTGTGTGTGAGGATGCTGCTGAATGTGGGGCTCGGGCGGTGTATGGGGACATTGCTGTGTGTGAGGACGCTGCTGTGTGTGGGGCTCCGGTGATGTGTGGGGACGTTGCTGTGTGTGAGGACGCTGCTGAATGTGGGGCTCGGGCGGTGTGTGGGGACGTTGCTGTGTGTGAGGACGCTGCTGTGTGTGGGGCTCGCGGTGTGGGGACATTGCTGTGTGTGAGGACGCGCTGTGTGTGGGGCCGGGTGATGTGGGGGCGTTGCTGTGTGGAGGACGCTGCTGTGTGTGGGGCTCGGGTGATGTGTGGGGACGTTGCTGTGTGTGAGGACGCTGCTGAATGTGGGGCTCGGGGCGGTGTGTGGGGACGTTGCTGTGTGTGAGGACGCTGCTGAATGTGGGGCTCGGGCGGTGTATGGGGACATTGCTGTGTGTGAGGACGCTGCTGTATGTGGGGCTCGGGCGGTGTGTGGGGGCGTTGCTGTGTGTGAGGATGCTGCTGAATGTGGGGCTTGGGCAGTGTGTGGGGACATTGCTGTGTGTGAGGACGCTGCTGTGTGGGGCTCGGGTGATGTGTGGGGGCGTTGCTGTGTGTGAGGAGCGCTGCTGTGTGTGGGGCTCCGGGCGGTGTGTGCGGATGATGTTGCTGTGTGTGAGGACGCTGCTGTGTGTGGGGGCTCGGGCGGTGTGTGAGGACGTTGCTCTGTGTGAGGACGTTGCTCTGTGTGAGGACGCTGCTGTGTGTGGGGGCTTGGGCGGTGTGTGGGGACTCTGCTGTGTGTTAGGAGCGCTGCTGTGTGTGGGGCTCGGGTGATGTGTGGGGGCGCTGCTGTGTGTGAGGACGCTGCTGTGTGTGGGGCTCAGGCGGTGTGTGGGGACGCTGCTGTGTGTGGGGCTCGGGCAGTGTGTGTGGGGACTCTGCTGTGTGAGGGAGCGCTGCTGTATGTGGGGCTCGGGCGGTGTGGGGACGCTGCTGTGCCTGTCCCATGTCCCCCGCATTCCTTAGAATGTTCTCTCGGTCTCTCCCATGTTGCAAGTGTGTGTCACTTGCTGCATTGTGCTTTGGGGCCACACTGGTGGTGCTCAGGGCTGAGTCCTGGCTCTGTGCCCAGGGATCCCTCCTGGCGGGCATTGGAGCACTGTGTGGGGTGCCGGGATGGCACCTGGGTTGGCTGAGTATGAGGGCGACACCCTCTGCTGTGCTGTCGCCCCTGCCCCGTGGTCATGCTCCCTTAAGTATCCTGGTCACCCTGAAGTAGCCCATTTCCTCCTCGCCAGGCGGAAACGTAGAGCACAGAGGAGGGGCAGCTGTGAGGCTCCTGAGGCAGCATCAGGAAGGGTGGCTGTCCCTGGGAGGGCTGTTGGCGACCTGCAGGGCATTGGCCCGTGGAGCGGTATCACGGGCGGGGCTCCCTGGGCTGCAGCCCCTGTGCCAGCGGTGGCAGTTAGCCAAGGCCCCTCCACACAGGGCAGGCTGCTGATGACTGGGTCACTGTGCCAGGCCAGCAGAAGCCTGTGGCGGGGATAACCCTGCCCTAGGGGCCCCAACCCTGCTCTGTTGGGGGCTGCTGCAACAGGTCCCCAGGGATGGACAACTGGACAGCAGGGTGAGAGAGGGGAGGTGGGGCGGCTGGCATCCTGGAGGGTCACACAGGTCTTTGCCTCCTGCCTGCTCCCCCCCCATGCCCACATGTCTGTGCCCGTGTGTGTGTGTGTGTGTGTGCCCGTGTGTGGTGTGTGCCTGTGTCTATGCCCATGTGTATGTCTGTGCCCGTGTGTGTCTGTGCCTGTGTGTGCCTGTGTCTATGCCCATGTGTGTGTCTGTGCCTGTGTCTATGCCCATGTATATGTCTGTGCCCGTGTGTGTCTGTGCCTGTGTGTGTCTGCGCCTGTGTCTATGCCCATGTGTATGTCTGTGCCCGTGTGTCTGTGCCTGTGTGTGTCTGCGCCCGGTGTGTCTATGCCCATGTGTATGTCTGTGCCCGTGTGTCTGTGCCTTGTGTGTCTGCGCCCGTGTGTGTCTATGCCCATGTGTATGTCTGTGCCCGTGTGTGTCTGTGCCCGTGTGTCTGCCTTGTGTTTCTGTGCCTGTGTGTCTCTCCCATATGTCTGCCCGTGTGTGTGCCCATGTGTGTCTAGGCCCGTGTCTCCGTCCCCCCATGCCATGGCTGGTGGCGGTTGTGACTGTCTCTGAAGTGCAGTGGGCAGTGCTCTGGCTGGCCCTGTCTGGGCCTGGGGAACCCCAGCCGCTGGCTTCTTGCCCCCAGCCATGCGTGTCTAGGGACACCGCTGACCAGACTGTGCCCCGTAAGCCACGTGCACCTGCAGACTGACTGTTAGTGTGGTGGGGTCAGTGGCCCCAAGGCCCTCTAGTGGACAAGCATCCTTCCAAGCCTCTGCCAAGCATTGAGCTGGCCCGGCTCTGACTTACAGAACAAACTGCCAAACCACAACCTCTCCTTTCTCCCTACAGAAGGTGAACGGGCTTTGCCATCAATACCAAAGTAAGTGTTGCTGTGCATTTGTGTGTCTCTGTGCTTCTCTGTGTGTCTTTGTGTGTGTCTCTGTGTGTCTCTGTGTGACTATCTCTTGTGTGTGTTTCTGTGTCTGTCTCTGTGTGTTGTGTGACTGTGTCTGATGTGTGTCTCTATCTCTCTGTGACTGTGTGTGTGTGTCTGTGTGACTGTCTCTGTGTGTGTCTGTGTATCTCCCGAGAGCAGCCATCAGAAGTGTTCTGCTGCCTGCGCCCATTTGCTGGAGAGGTGGTTCCGGCACTGCATAGCCCATGTTTGCTGGAAGGCCCGTTAGTCTTCTGTCGTGTAGGAAGTGTCTCCCTTCAGCGGGGAGCCCGGATGCCGTCCCTGTAGTCCAAGGGGCCGCCTGCGCCGGGCAAACCTGTACAGTCCCTCAGCACACTTGATGGTCAGCATCAGGAAGGCCGGGGTTGGCTCTCTGAGGGCCCGGGCAGCCCCTCCTGTCCTTCTTGGCCATTGTCAGCCACATCCTGTCCTGCACACTTGAGGCCAGCTGGTGCCCAGGCAGAGGCTCCCCACATGGCCCAGTGCCTCCAGCTGCTGGACAGCAGTAGGAAAGGGCAGGCCTCCTGAGGTCCTTCTCTTGGCCCGGTGCGGGATGGTCAGTCTCAGCGCCCGAGGGCAGAAGGATGCTCGTGACGTCACAGCGCTGCTCCCTGGGCCATGATGCCCAGTCGCCCTCAGGCCTCTGCTGGGCTGCCCAGTGGGACTCAAGCTGTAGCTTGCTGGGGACCCAGGGCTGCCCCTCACCCTCTCCAGACACTGCCCCGCTGTGTCCTGCCCTGGGTTGGCAGCTCAAGCCCTGATTGGAAATGAACCTGGGTAGCCTCGGGGCTGGGGAGTGACAGGTGAGCAGGGGTGGGGGCACACAGGCCTGGCTGTGCTGTGGTGTGTGTGCCCAAAGCCCCAGTTGCTGAGGGAATCTCAGGGGGTCCTGATGGGCTGACCACTCCCAGCTTGGCCCTTGGGGGCCTCTGAGTGAACCTTCTCTCAGTGTCCCCCGAAATGCCAAGCATCTGGACAGGTGCTGCCATCAGAAGCACCCACGTGACCATAGCGCCCCACACCGAGAGGACCTGCAGCCAGTGTTGTTAAAACTCTGGGCCCTTGGGGGTTGCAGTGATAGCACAGCTGGGAGGGCGTTTGCCTGGCACACAGTCGACCCGGCTTCTATCCCCAGCATCCCATATGCTCCCCAGACACCACCAGGAGTAATTCCTGAGTGCAGAGCCAGGAGTAACCCCTGAGCATTGCCAGGTGTGACCCAAAATACAAAACAAAAATAATAAATTTTCGATAGACAAATAGATGACAGATGGGTAGATGGGTAGATGATAGATAAATAGAGCCCCGCCCCTAGTGGCTCTGTGTCTGTGTGCACAGGAGCGTGTCTGTCCTGCTCTCCCCGCCTGCTCACGGGCTAGGCTGATGATGTTTGGTTGGGGGCCACACCGGCTATGCTCAGGGGCTGCCCCTGGCTCTGTGCTCAGGATCACTCCTGGTCACTCCTGGCAGTGCTAGGGAGCATATCAGGTCCTGGGGACTGAAACTGGGTCAGCTGTGTGCACAGCCAGAGCCCGGGAAGGCCCCCTGACCCAGGCCAGCTGCACAGATGCATGCTCTCGGGCTTCCTGTGCTGCCTGTGAGGGTCTGCCCGCTTCCTCCGCATCGCGGCAGGCGCCGCATGGTGCTGTGGCCGGGCTCGCCCCACAGCGTGTGCCTCTGTTGCAGGTTGGCCAACAGCGAGAAGCAGGGTGTGCGGGCACACGCCGTCTCCGTGTCAGGTAAGGCCCACCCGCCTCCCTGAGGGAGAGCTGCAGCTGTGTCTGCCATGTGAGTCCAGCCCCTGCCCGCGGAGCCTGTGTGGAGCCTCTGCCAACCCGGGAGTGTGGCACGTGTGTGTGTGGTTCCCTGAGTCCCCTCACTCCCTTTAGTGTCCTGCCAGCTGGCCGCAGACTTTATTCCTGTCCAGTGCCCGGAGGCCGCTATGTCCCGTGTCCCCCTGTTGGCCCACCCTTGCCAGCACCTGCTAGTGGGGAATGGCGCAAGGCCAGCTTTCTTCTCCTTGGTAGACATGCTGCCTCTCGTGCCCCCTCTAGGGGCACTGCTGGGGGCTGCGAAGGGCGTGAGCTGGGTCTCTGTGGGCGCCGCCCTGCTGTGTGGCGAAGCCCTGAGGCAGTGACCCGGACAATGGGACAGTTTTTTTTCTTTTTGGGTCACACCCTGTCATGGTCAGGGGGTTACTCCTGGCTCTTTGCTCAGGAATTACTCCTGGCGGAGCTCAGGGGACCATATAGGATGCTGGTGATGGAACCTGGGTTGGCCGCATGCAAGGCAAACGCCCTACCCGCTGTGCTATCGCTCCGCCCCCAGCTTTTCTGTGGGATGCTGAGCGACTTCTGAGAAGGGCTAGGGACACCAGCTTGGTCCGCAACTGCCCTGACTGCTGGGATGGTCCCCTGGCTGAGCTGCTGCTGGCCTTCACACACGCCATCCGAGCCCGGCCCGAGCACCCTACATCACCCAGCGTGGCTCAGCCTCTGTCCCTTGTCCCCTGTTTACTGTCTGGTGGCCAGTCCTGCAGCGAGGGATGAGGAGGAATATCACTGGGCAGCCATGTGGGAGCCCGGGAGGGGTCGGTCGGTGAAGGTCTCCGTGTTGTAGTGTGTTCTGGGGGCACCTTTAGGCGTAGCTGTGTTCACTTCTGCTGCCACCCCGGCCACTTGTTTTCTCCTGAGCTCTGAGCCCACATCCCTGGGCCTTAAACCTTGGGACCCTGCCCCCGCCTGCCCCACTTCACCGTATCCCTGCCACAGGCTCCCAGGTGCTCCCCCTTACTTAAGGGGTGCTCAGTCCTGGGGTGGTCAGTGCTCCACCTCCTCCCCTACATCTGCATTGGCCAGCAGTTTGCTGACCAGGGCCCTAGACCGTCCCTGACCACTTACCCATGGGGGGCATCTGTGTCCCCAGTGAGGTGCTCGTCCCTCTCAGCCTACCCAGAGTATGCCCTGGACAGGCAGGGTGGTCACTGGCTGTGTGGGTGCCCCAGAACAGCGAGCACGTGTCAGGGCCTGGTGTAGCTGGTGTGGTCAGCAGCCGCCAGACTCTGACTGAGAGGCAGGGGCCATTGGACCTGGCCTGGGCATGGGGCAGGGTGTGGGCCCAGTAGAGCTCAGAGGTCAGGACTCAACGTCCAGCACAGCCCCAGTGCCCACCAAGGCCATGTGTGTGCACTTATGTCAGGATCCGGGTGACCCAGCAGCCCCGCACGACTCCCGCTCACACGCAGATAAATGTCCAGGAAGAGACTTGGGGGCCAGTAGCCCGGGCATGCGGCCCAAGGACTGCTCTGACCCCTGACCTAGGGGTCTTCTGGAGGCAGCCAAATGGTGCAGCGTGTGGGCAGTGCAGACGGGGTTCTGGGCCGACCCCATTTCCTTTCGTGCTGCCTGGTGCTTCTCTGATCAGGGGTCCTTGCCGCCGCCTCCTAGAAGCTTTTCCTGACGGCTCCCACTCACCCCACACAGTAGGGAGGGACTTTGGAAACCCTGTCCCCAGCGCCTGTGCTGTGTGTCCAGCTGGGACAAAAGAGGCTTTGCTGGCTTGATGGGGGTCGGGCCGTGGGAACAGGGGCGAGGGCGAGGGCTCCAGGCTTCTGGCTGGCCCAACATGCTCCCACACCCTCCAGGAGCTCCTCTGGGGGATGATGGGGGGGAGGGCTTCATGTCCCGAGGCCCCAGGTCGGGTGCCTGCTCCTGTCTTGGAGCGTGGCTGTGAGTGTGGGCCCAGTCGGCCCCTCTGCCCGTGGCCCCGTGCTCAGCAGAGCCCTAATGTGCCCATTGAGGTCAGTGTGCTGACCGTCACAGACCTCGGGTCAGTTTCCAGGGCTTCTGCCGCTCTGTTTGTGAAATCACTGGCCCTCATTCCTATGTGCAGAAATTGTCGCTATCCCTTGTGATTTTTGTGGAAAGAGGATGTGACCCTTTTATTTATTGATTAATTGGTCACACCCAGGGATGCTCAAGGGTTACTCCTGGCTCTGCACTCAGGAATTACTCCTGGAGGTGCTCAGGGGACCCTGTGGGATGCCGGGATGGACCCAGGTGAGCCACTTGTAAGGCAAATGCCCTCCGCGCTGTGCTATCATTCCGGCCTGAGGACGTGACCCTTTAAAGCTCCCGGCTGAGTGCGGTCACGCAGGGCTGCTGCTGGGCAGGTAAAAGCTTGTGTGTCTGCTTGTGGCTGTGCCTCTAGAACGTCGCAGGCATTTTCCTTCCTACTGAAATAACGTGTCTCTGTTTCTCTCCCTCCTGCTCTCTGTGAAGGAATCTCTCAGTGCCAGCACAGAGCTAAGAGGGCTAGGCGCTTCTTCCCCTGGTCTTCTGCTCCCACGAGCCTCCTTCCGCCGGTACTGCTCCCTTCTCACGGGCTGAGTGGCCAGGCTGCGCCCAGCTTGTGCTGTGTGTCTGGGCCCCTCAGGGCTGCGCTCCCGCCTCCCACGGCCCTGTTGGGTGCATGCTGGGGCCTGGTGGTGGCTTCCCGCACTCCCCCATGCAGCAGCGGGGACGCATGGAGGGAGCAAGCCCCAGTCCTGCCTCTGGGGTGCGGAGGGGCCGAGGAGGCAGCTGTGCTGTCGGGAGCCCCTAGCAGAGCACAGAGCCCCGTCCCCACCCACAGCCACTTAGAGAAATGGGGTGCCTGTGCAGCTGCCTGCGTGTCTGCTCCGGGGCTGCGTGTAGGGCGGGGGGCTTTGCTAAATGCGGGTGACACTGGGTGGAGGCACCACACAACTGTTTGTCAGCTCCCAGGCACCCAGCTAGGTGCCTCCACACACAGGCAATGCACATGCGCCACACACACACACACACACACACACACACACACACACACGCAGAGGCACACTAAGGCTGAGCGCACACAGACGGGGCAGAGTACACACACACATGCACGTACACTCACGCACACACACCAGCCACCTGGTGCAGAATCAAGATTGCCTGCCGCTGTGCCCTGGGGACTCTGGGTGGGGGTTCCTCTGTTGCTGTCTTCTAATAGTGTTTTCCTCTCTCCCCTCCCCTCCGCCCCTCTCTTTGCATGCCTCCTGGACCTGCAGATGAAGTTAGTGGGGACGGTAATATTTACTTTCACCTTTGTGTTCCAGTGCTTGCTCTCTATAGCATAGCTTTCCGAAAGGCAAACGAAGGTTTAGGCCTTATCAAACCGGAGTGATAACAGAACAAGACAGTGCGCCTGGGGGTCACCCCTTAGTGAGGCTGGTCCCTGCGCATGGCCCAGAGGCGGGAGGGGAGCCTGCTCGGTTTCTGACGGGTCTCTGCTGAGGACAGGTTCAGTTCACAGTTGTCGCCTTCGGCTCTGCTTTCTCCCTGCAGCAGTGGACGCAGGACCGCTGCCCTCTAGGCAGCTGTTTGCCTCAGGCCTTGGGGCCAGGTTCAGGCACCAGGGCCGTTCCCTGGCAATGCTGGGTCTGGTGTGGTGACCATGCACAGAGGGAAGTGCCAGGGCTCCTAGAGACCCCCAGGCCAGTGGGAGTCAGGAGGAGCCGCCGCTCTGAAGCGGCCCAGGATGCTGGCAGAGGTGATCTAGGGTGACCCCACACGCCCATAACTGCGTGCTGTGCAAGGACAGGAAGGACAGTCATGGTTGTCACAGTGCTCTCGTGGTTCCCATGGGGTGCCATTGTCCTCATGTCTACTCCCAGTAGTGACAGAACACACGTTACGGTCCTGAGCTACACCTTTGGGTAGAGCCTCCTGCTGGAGCTCAGGCACCCACAGACAAGGCCATGGAGGCCAATTCAGGGGCTGCCCCAGTATGAGTTCTTGCTCCTCTCTCTGCTGTCTGTGGGGTCCTCCCGCAGCCTGAGAGTGGAGTTGAAGGGTGCTCGGGGTCCTGCAGACCAGCTGAGCTACTCCAGGCCAGGACCTGCCTGCCTGCCTGCCCAAGGAGGCTCACACTGGCGCTCCACAGCTGCTGCCGTGCCTCTCAGTGTAGTCGCAGCTGGGGCAGGACTGCGAGGTGCCCGCCTGCCTCCCTCACAGCCCACAGGCCCCGAGATCTGCCCAAGCAGCCAGGAGCCGTGGCACCTCCAGGGCCTACCCCAGCCCCCAGCCCAGCACTCGGGCTGTCCTGAGCTGCTCTGCAGCCGCCCAAGGCCCCGGTGAGCTCTGGGGAGAACCTGCCTCACTGCTCTTCCTGTCTTGGTGTCACCTCATGGAGAGACTCCCAGGGCAAGTCTCATGGCCTGAGTGGGCTCCAGGCTGCTATCACCACACTGGGCTGTGGTGTCTCCTCAGCTCCACATGGCTGCAGGTGCCCCCAGGGGACAGTCTCAGTGCCTGGTGTCTGGGTCCCATGCTGTAGCCCCACAGGCTCGGGTTCCCCAGGGGATGCTCATGCCTTCGGGCAGCCACATGCCCCTCGGAGCTCCGTCCTCATTGCAGCCTGTCGTGTGTCAGCAGTCACTTCGCATCAGCATCTCCCTGGGGCCTCCCTGGCCTTGTGACCGTGTTGTGTGAATGCCTGTGTCATTGTTAGAACTGTCATGTATAGAACTGCCACTGTTGTTTGCTTTGGTTTGGGGCCACACCTGGTGGTGCTCAGGGCTGACTCCTGGCTCTGCACTCGGGAATCACTCCTGGCAGGCTCAGCGACCTGATGGGGTGTCGGGGATCAATCCTGGGTCAGCCACGTGCAAGGCAAATGCCCTTCCCCTGCACTATATAGCTCTGGGCCCTAGAGCCGTCGTGTACATCATCATAGCTGCCACATGTCGTCGTTGGCCAACACGTGTCCCTGGCAGCACGGTCACTCAGTTGCTGTCCTGTGGCCATCCATCCGTCCACCTTATTGTTCCTCCTGGGTCTCGTGCCGTCTGACACCTGTCTCCTTACTAGCAACATGAGTGCCTGCCACATCTGGGACAGCTTCCGTGCTGGCCTCACACCCTTGGGACCTGCTTCCTGTCCTTTGGGCCGGCTTTCTAGGACCGTGACCAGCCGCCCACTCTCAGGGGCCTTGTGCAGATAAAACACTTCTCATGGTCGTGTTCTGTCAGTCTGTAACCCGAGAGAAAGCTAGGAAAGACCCGGGCCCTCTCCCCAGAACCGTCAGGAGAGTCCCTGGGCTGAGACTTCATAGCAGGTTCCGGCCCTTTGGGGCCCTGGAGCAGCCTGACCATTGGGAACCACCTCTCTCGGCCCCTGTGCTGGGCCCCGCCTGTCAGAGCAACTCGGGAGCCCTCGGAGCTCCAGCGTGGGTGCTGCTGCTCGGGGCTCAGCCCCTGCTGTGTACCACCAGGTCTCCCGCACCCTACTGTCCCCTGGTCTCCCGCGCGTGGAGAGCAGAAGGGCGTGGCTGACAGGAAGTAACTGCTGGCTGACGAGGGCCTGAGCCAAGCCCAGCAGGACGTGGAGTGATGGTGGTGGCTCCTTCCGTGAGGGGCCCGGGGGCACGACTGCGTGCCTGTCTCTGACCGCGTAGCTTTGTCTCTGGTGAGGCCTTCCCGTGATCGTCCACCCTGTGCCTGGAGCCGCTGAATCTGCTGTAGACACTGGCCTCTCCACCAGCCCTGAGGCGGGAGGCGGGTGAGCTGGCCCGTACTCAGCCTCTCCTGACAGCTGCCCTATACGGTGCCCTCTGTCCCCAAGTACAGTTCTAGGTGCTCTGGCCCAGGCAGGGTTAGCTGCGCTTTCTGTCACCCAGGAGCCGCGCTAGTGCAGACAGACCCATGACGCGCAGGCATGAGCCGGACGAGCCAGCCGACAGTGGGACCCCCGCTGCCTCCCTACGCCCGTGGCTGCCAGGACGTGTGCCCCATGTCGCTCCTGTCCTTAGGGCCCAATCGCAGCGAGAGTGGCAGTGTTGTCTTTTGCCTGCCGACTCCCCTGCTGGCCGCCACATGCTGCTGCTGCTTGCAGGCCTGTCCCGAGGCCAGGCTGGCGACCGACACCGGGCCTGGGCTGGCATCAGCTGTTGCCAGAAGGGGCAAGTGGACATGTGTCGACCTGGTTTTTTGTTGCTGTTCAGTTCGCTTTGGTAGCTGGCATGTGCCCTCTTCAGATAAACTGAGTGAAAAGTCACAGGAGCTACTTGGCAGGTGGAGCGGATGTCTCAGAGATCGCCCATGGCCAGCCTCAGCTGTGCTGTCAAGTTTGGGCCCAAGGAGGGCAGAGGCGTGGGCTACAGGTCCATGTCTGGAGAGCCCGTGGGTCCGGAGGAGCTGTGGTGGATGGGTGCTCGTCTGCAGGAGCCTCTGGGCCAGCAAGTCTTGTGGTAGAGCTTGGGCCAGATGTCAGGAGTTGGAGGCAGTGTCTGAGAACTGTCCCCACGGTAGAGCTCACACAGCTCCTAGACGGTATCTGAGAACTGTCCCCACGGTAGAGCTCACACAGGTCCTAGACGGTATCTGAGGACTGTCCCCGCGGTAGAGCTCACACAGATCCTAGACGGTATCTGAGGACTGTCCCCACGGTAGAGCTCACACAGGTCCTAGACGGTATCTGAGGACTGTCCCCATGGTAGAGCTCACACAGGTCCTAGACGGTATCTGAGGACTGTCCCCGCGGTAGAGCTCACACAGGTCCTAGACGGTATCTGAGAACTGTCCCCGCGGTAGAGCTCACACAGGTCCTAGACGGTATCTGAGAACTGTCCCCAGGTAGAGCTCACACAGGTCCTAGACGGTATCTGAGGACTGTCCCCATGGTAGAGCTCACACAGATCCTAGACGGTATCTGAGGACTGTCCCCGTGTAGAGCTCACACAGGTCCTAGACGGTATCTGAGAACTGTCCCCGGTAGAGCTCACACAGGTCCTAGACGGTATCTGAGAACTGTCCCCAGGTAGAGCTCACACAGGTCCTAGACGGTATCTGAGGACTGTCCCGCGGTAGAGCTCACACAGGTCCTAGACGGTATCTGAGGACTGTCCCCTGGTAGAGCTCACACAGGTCCTAGACGGTATCTGAGGACTGTCCCCATGGTAGAGCTCACACAGGTCCTAGACGGTATCTGAGGACTGTCCCCATGGTAGAGCTCACACAGGTCCTAGACGGTATCTGAGGACTGTCCCCGCGTAGAGCTCACACAGGTCCTAGACGGAGGCCGTGTCTGAGGACTGTCCCCATGGTAGAGCTCACACAGGTCCTAGACGGAGGCGGTGTCTGAGGACTGTCCCCATGGTAGAGCTCACACAGGTCCTAGATGGTGTCTGAGGACTGTCCCCACGGTAGAGCTCACACAGGTCCTAGACGGAGGCGGTGTCTGAGGACTGTCCCCATGGTAGAGCTCACACAGGTCCTAGATGGTGTCTGAGGACTGTCCCCACGGTAGAGCTCACACAGGTCCTAGACGGTATCTGAGGACTGTCCCCTGGTAGAGCTCACACAGGTCCTAGACGGTATCTGAGAACTGTCCCCGCGGTAGAGCTCACACAGGTCCTAGACGGTATCTGAGGACTGTCCCCATGGTAGAGCTCACACAGGTCCTAGACGGTATCTGAGGACTGTCCCCGGTAGAGCTCACACAGGTCCTAGACGGTGTCTGAGGACTGTCCCCTGGTAGAGCTCACACAGGTCCTAGACGGAGGCTGTGTCTGAGGACTGTCCCTGTGGTAGAGCTCACACAGGTCACTTTGCCTTTCCAAGTTACTGTAGAGGCCGGGTGCTGTGTTTAACGTCTACCAACATGGTCTGCTCCTTTCCTGCAGAAACGGACGACTACGCCGAGATCATCGATGAGGAGGACACGTACACCATGCCCTCAAGTAAGCGCCTCTCCTACTCTGCTGCCGCTTCGCTGTGTGCTCAACCAAAATGCTCGTTACAGCATTTGGAATTCGTCTTAGACTAAGCCTAAAACTCCAGTGTCTCTGGATTGCGGGTGTTTGTGGCCTGGGTTTGTAGCGCTGTGGTAATGTGCTTGTTGTTTCTGCAGGAGTTAAGATGAGTGTGTGGACACAGGCACCCAGTCCGTGGGACTTGTGGTCATGGACTCTGTACCCCTGAGTGACTGTTCTTCAGCGGAGTGGCTCAGGCCATCCCTGTGCGTGTTTGCACATATGTACACGTGTTTGTGGGTGCACACTCGTGTGCAGTTGCAGTTAGGGAAATGTGGAAATGTTTCCATTTAGATGTGCATTTTGCTTCGCCTTTTGTACATGCTGCAGAAAATCAGTTTGTGTGTGTGTGTGTTATATATAGTTGATTAGTAAATATCTAACCTGGTTGACTTGTGGTTTGTAGAACCACAAAAGTAGGTTACTGTTGAACAATTTATAAAATAGAAACTAAGAAGCACTGTTTGTTTTAGCTTTGAATGTATGTGACAGTATTTGGGATCTCCTTGTCTAGTCCTTGTCCAATCTATGTTGTGGTTAAAACATTTAACATAAAGTAAACATAGGAATGTGCTTTCCAACTTTGCTGCTGTTTACCTAGTTGCTTCTCATTATTCTAAGCAAGGTCTTCAATCTTTTCTCTTTTAATTGCAATCCAGAAAGCTATGGAATAGACGAAGGTAACAGGTCTTATTTAAGATACTGCATTTGCTTGCATCACACTGTGGAATGATATGGGGTGTTTCTGTCTTCAGCTAACTTTTATTTTTAAACTATTTTCATTGGTTGACTCATGCTGTTCTATCAATGGCAGTACTAGCTAAAGTGATTTTAAAGAGGAAAATCACCGCCCACACTGGGTTCTGGCGTCTGTCACTGACAGGGTGAGAACCCAGGGAGTAGGGTCAACCCCAGCCCTTCCGTTCCCTGGTGACCGCACTGGCAGGGTGGGGGAAGGGGTGGGGGCGGGAAGTCCAGCTTCCTTGGAGCTGGTGGGCTCAGAATTCGTTCCGCTGTTTCCTCGAGCATTTTCTTGCCTCATGCCTCACCAGTGAATGGAACAGTCAGTTTTCTATAAATCACAGCTATTGAATACAGTAATTAATTTGAGGCCTATGCTTTCAAAAATTAAAAATGCCCATAATTAATTGTGATCCATCAGCCTTGATTTTCAAAATGAGTGTTTGGAATCTGCCCTCTTTAAACTCTTTTAGCTCCACAAATAATACAGAGACTAAGACGTGATAAAGAAGTGGAAACTCAGACCGTGGGGTGCGGCGTCTCTGGGCACGGCTGCCGCCTCCCTGGGACACATACCTGGTTTTCACCTTCATATATTAATGCTTGAACTAATAGCCTTTATTAATTAAGCATGAACTTTAATATTTGAGAACTTATTGAGAAAAATATCAAATCGATAAAAACTGACACATTCAGATATGTGGAAAGCCAGGCCTCTGGTAAGATGCTTCCCCTTGAGGTTCAGGCGGCACTTAAAGGCTGTGTCAGCCTGGTACCGTGAAAGAGGACCCCATCTGCCTCGACATTGCACGGAGTGCTGGGGCTCCCATGAAGTGTTCTCTTGCGGGTGGTGATGAATGGAAAAGTGCCCAGTGCCGTGTCCATCTGGAATGTTCGCCCTCAGTGTTTCTGATGTGTGGGTCCTGTTTTGCAGCCAGGGATTATGAGGTTCAGAGAGAAAGAATAGAGCTTGGACGGTGTATTGGAGAAGGCCAGTTTGGAGATGTCCACCAAGGTGTTTACATGAGTCCAGTAAGTCCTACAAGACCACGGGGTTGGGGAGAAATGCCCAGGTGGGGCCTACCCAGAGATCCAGCCACATATCACAGGCCCTGAGCACCTTCCACCACGGGCACACGCCCAGTCACAGGACTCACTTGCAGAGCCACACACCACAAGCCACAGCCTTGCACTGCTGGGGAGAACCTCCCCAAAAGTCCAGGACCAGAACTCTGGGTTCTGAATTTGACCGTTTAAGTTTAAATTGCCTCCCACTTGTGCTCACGAGTTTGACATTTTTTGAGGCATATTGCAGCTGACCTTCCTAGACTCATTACAGGTGTGACCGTGCCTCGTATAATCAGAATCGAGAATGGCTGGGGTCTGCCCCACAACCTGTCACACGTCAGGTTTCCTCATGTGACAGACACCAAGGGCCAGAGAGATCATTCCATGTGGAGTGTGCTGCCTTGCACTCAGCTGATCCCAGTTTGATCCCCAGCTTCCAATATGGTCCCTTGAGCCCGCCGGGTGTGGCCCCAAAATCAGAAAGAAAACCAGAGCTGACCCCCATCGAGGTGAACAGCCACATTAGGGCTTCCTGCCTTTCTGATGGAGCGTGGACACCCCTCCCCCCAACCTCCGGGCATGCCCCCTGGTTTCAGACTTGCAGCCGTGTTTCTGAGCATGTGATTCTTCTCGGGGCCATGTGATGGGTCTGAGCCCCTCGCAAAAAGAGAACAGAAAATTTCTATATCTCAGAGACTCCATGCCAGGAGTGACGCTGGGGCTTGAGTAATCCAGCAGGCTTGGGGTCCCAAGGTCAGTCCAGAGACTGCTGGACTCCCGCCAACACGCGTGCGCGCACACACACACACACACACACACACACACACACACACACGCACACACGGAGCCCCCTGTCTCAAGCACTTATGCAGGTGGGTATGTGTGTGGTCTTTGGCAGCCCCCCCCACCCCCCGGGCCCTCAGCCCTGCTTTCCCCTTCATGGTGGGACCCCTCATCTCTGCACCTACCCAGTGCAGAGACATGGGCAGAGGATGTTTCCTGCCACAGGACCACAGACCCCTCTATGGGGGCCCTCTGGAGGGGTCGCCTGTGGATGGGATTGTTAAGCCTCCCAGCCCCAGCTCAGCTGCCTTCCGAGAAAGGCTGAATGTTCCCAGCTGCCTGGTGGCTGCCCACATCCAGCCCTGCCAGCCCCTGTGGTGTTCCAGCTGATGGGAGCAGCTGGTTCAGGTGCCACTGTGGAGGGAGACACACATTCCCCCAAGGCCTTACTCTGTGGCTCCAGGGACTGAGATCCGGCTCTCACCGTGTGCGGGAGACAGTGTCCGGCCACCCCAGACAGCACTAGGGGCTCTGCACCCAGTAGTGGCCCCAGGCAGTGCTCTGGGAGCTGCACCCAGGCTGGCTGTCTGCTCGGCCCTATACTATACTCCCTGTACTGTCCATCCTGGCTAACCGTCTGCTTGGACCCTGTATTGTCCCCCTATACTGTCCACTCAAGCTGGCCGTCCGCTCAGTCCCTGTGCTGTCCCTCCAGACCTTTGTGTTTGGGGTTTGGGAGCTTTGGTTTCTGTAGTTTGGGACACACCTGGCTGGCTCTGCGGGACAGCCCTAGGTTGAGACAGGCCTTTGTTCTCATCCTGCCGCTCCAGTTCACGGAGCTGTTTCCAGGGCTTGGGTGGACTCGGGCTCTGCTGTCTCTGTGGGCGCCCTGCACAGTGCTTCTCTCCCGATCCCACAGGCCGATCCTCGTAGTACTGCCTGGGCTGGGAGCAGGAAGAGTCCCTAAGCGTGTCCGTTAGTCTCTCCCCCACTGTTCCTCCCTGTGCTCCAGCCTTGTCTTGCTCCTCTGCCTCTCACACATTCCACACGGCACACGGCATACCACATCACACCACAAACGTATACATACATACACACACACACACACACACACACACACACACACACACACACCTGTCCCATCCTGGCTGCCCCTGAAGCTCCATGTTGGCCGTTCAACGTCTGTGTTGGTGGCGTTGCCCGGCTCTGTACCTGTTCCGTGGGGGCCTCCCAGACCCCTCCTTGGGCCAGCCCATTGCTCACTGGGGGACTTCCCTGTGTGACGCTTTCCTTTCCCTCTCCAGGACAACCCGGCGCTGGCAGTGGCCATAAAGACATGTAAGAACTGCACTTCGGACAGCGTCAGAGAGAAGTTCCTTCAGGAAGCCCGTAAGTCCTTCAATGCTTCTGTGGAATCCCTGGGCGAGAGCCAGCGGCCGTCCGCCGAGACAGCGTGTCCTGCCTGCTGGGGCCCCGTTAACCCGCCAGATGATTCCAGTTTGTCTGGAGGTGGGGCCACAGCTGATTGTCACCCTACCCCAGTGCTGTGCCTGGTGGGCGCTTTCGTGCTGGGCTGGAGTCCATGGGTCCGTGACTTCCTGCTGGTGCTGCTGGTCCAGTGAAGGAGCAAGACTGAGCAGCGCCAGACCCTGCTTGGTGCCAGCCCTTCCCTCGTGGTGTCCTGGCCCGAGCCCTGTCCTGGAGACCTCTGCTGCCTGTCCTCCTGCTACTGTGTCCAGTCTGTCATTACGTTCTCCCCAAGCCGTTGCTGACCTCATTCTCGAAGGGGCCTCAGTACCGGGCCCTCCCTCCCAGCACCCATCCCGCTTCCACACAGGCTGTCTAGGAGGTGACTCGTGCCACTCGCAGGCACGCAGAGCCTGGTTGCTGCAGAAGATCTGAGGAAGAAGCTGTGCCGGGCACTTCCTCCACCGTCCGCATCTACTTCCTTCCTGCTCACACCAGCTCTGGGCTTCACCCTTGAGAGGCTCTTGTGGACGCTGGCCTTTTTTTTTTTTTTTTTTTTTGCTTTTTGGGTCACACCCGGCAAATGCTCAGGGGTTTCTCCTGGCTCTGCACTCGGGAATTACTCCTGGCGGTGCTCGGGGACCATATGGGATGCCAGGATCGAACCCTGGCCGGCACTCGCGCCGCGGCAAGGCAAACGCCCCTACCCGCTGGGCTATCGCTCCGGCCCCCTGGTCATTTTTTCTTGGCCTTCTTGGCGCCGAGCATGCAGAGGTACTGTCTGCCCTCCTCAGCTCTCCCCAGAGCTGCTTGATGGGTTTTCCCCTCCGCGCCCTTGGCCGCACTCCTGTCCCTGGGCCCTCTGGCCAGCGGGCAGTGTGTCTTATCGAGTACCCACATTTTCAGGGCTCTTAGCCCGACTGCCTGGTTACATCCTCTGGTTCCGTAGCTCCCGTGCCCTCCTCTCTCCCGGCAGGGACACTCAGAGTCCCACAGCTCCCACAAGGTCTTTCCTCCTTCAGGTGCAGGGGGCTGCCCTCAGGGCCCACCTTCCTCTGTGGCGCCCGACTCTGCGACCTCTGGCTGTCTGTGTTGATGCCAGCCCAGTCGGCGGCACTCAGAGGCCGCAGTGAGACTTGGGTGTCAGAGCACTTACCTCACCCACTCATGTTGCGAGGCGCCGAGCTGACGCAGGCTGACGCGGGCGCGCCGAGCTGACGCAGGCTGACGTGGCAGAGCCGTGTCTGGGTGCCCGCTGGCCTCCATGGGAAGTCAGGCAGAACTCCGTTAGGGCTTGTTCTTGGAGGGGAGGGAAAGTGTGGGAAGGACTCCAGGGTCGAGGTGAGTCAGGGACAGGTGAGTCAGGGACAGGTGGGGCGACAGTGCAGTGCTGGGTGCTATGGGCGGCACATGGCGGCACCCCTATGCCAGCACCGTGGGTGTAGGCAGGGCGGATGCCATTCCATGGAAGAGCGCCTCAGGACTGAAGAGCCTCGAGGAATGTTTGGAGTTGTTCAGTCTCCAGGAGGTGTGGCAGTAAGGAAATAGTGAGAGCATGGAAGCAGACGGAAATGATCCTGATGGCCTGTGCTGTGCGGGAGGCCCCAGCCACCAAGCTCAGTCACAGAGAGCCAGCTGGAGTTGGAAGATTGTGGTCCCTGGAAGCCCCCAGCCAGGGATGGATGGCCTTTGGGATTGTGCTGCCTCTGGCTGACACTCTCGTGGCCGCCGTCAGTTTGAGAGGAGCACAGGGTGCACCCGGCTGAGGCCACGTGACCACAGTGTATTGGTGCTTACGGCACTGATACGCAAAGTCACTGCCATCACCTGTGTCCTCCGCCCTCTGGCTGCACGCTGCCTGTCCTGCTCCCACCATGCCTTGCTGTGTGGGACTGGGGTGCGCCCTGCGGCTCCCCTCCCGGGCCATGTTCCCTGCTGTGATGTCGTGCCCGCGCTGCAGTGGCCGTAGGTGTGGCCACTTTCCTACTCCGTGATTTGCATTTGGGAGCTGAGGTGGGACATGGCATTGCCTTTTCACCTGGGGCGCTCTCCCACCAGTGTCCTCAGGGCCGTGCACGCAGCGTATCCCCACACACAGTGTGAGGCGCCACCCCGCACTGCCCCCATCACTGGCTGTGGGCCGTTGTCACCGCTGAGCCCTGACACATCGGTGGGCACCTCTCACCGGAACCCACACTCAGTTTCTTTACCCTAAAAGGGTCCAGGGTGGGAGGCGCCCATGTCCTTTCTGCTCAATGTCTGGCCCCCACAAGGTCCCCACACTGGCTTGGGCTCCTGCCCAATCGGGCGATTCTCCCCATGGCCATCTCAGGAAATACCTGCTGTCCCGCTCCACTGGGCATCTCAGGGATAGCCCAGCGACTCCCCTGGTCAGTCCGGAGAACAGGGACGATGCCCCTTGACCTCAGTCCTGAGAATAGGACCCCAGTGCCCCTTGACCCTGGTCACTCCCAAGAACGAAGACAGTCCCCCTTGACCTCAGTGCCTTCTCCCTGGTCAGTGGCTGCAGCTCCCTGCACTGTTGCCCTGAGTGATCATGCGCCCGCTTGTCCGCAGTGACCATGCGGCAGTTTGACCACCCCCCACATCGTGAAGCTGATCGGCGTCATCACCGAGAACCCCGTGTGGATCATCATGGAGCTGTGCACGCTGGGAGGTACGTGTACTGCGCACGGATGCTACACTGGCGGCCAGTTCTGCATCTTTGGGACCGACTGTGCCGTGCGCCGTCCCTATACAGACGCCTGTTAGTGGGCCCAAGGCGGATCAGTGCCCATCCGTCCTAGAGCCCAGCGCAGTTCCGTCCTGCTGCACTGCTTCGGTCATCCGAGTCCCACTGGGATGAGCCCTGAGTACTCGCGGATGGCCCGCGACCCCTTACCTTGTGCTGAGGGGCAGAGGCCCCGTCCCCTGGCACGTGCATCCGCCCTCACGCAGCAGGGTTGCCCCGCCCACTCCTCCCTCCCTCCCTCCATCCCACCTGGGTCTCACCTGGCCTCGTCTCCAGAGTCTGTGCTAGCTGTCTGGTGCTAAGGCAGTTGTTGGACTTTCGAAGCAGTTGATACATTTCGCACATTCCTCCCTCCTTCAAGGGCATTCAGGATTGCTTGACTTGTTATGGGCGGGAGAATTTCTGTGGTTGGGGTCCTTTTCCTTCGGTGAATCCCCACCCTACCTCCTTTGCAGGATCCCCCGTGCGCGGCACGGGACACACACACACACTCACTCTCTCTCTCTCTCTCTCTCTCTCTCTCTTTTCTCTCTCTCTCTCTCTCTCTCTCTCCTCTCTCTCCTCTCTCTCTCTCCTCTCTCTCTCTCTCTCTCTCTCTCTCTCTCTCTCTCTCTCTCTCTCTCTCTCTCTCTCTCTCTCCTCTCTCCCCCACCACTCTCTCTCCTCTGCCCTGGGTGCCGGAGTCCCAGAGGCCGCATGTCCCGCTTCCTGCCCTTCCCCGGCTACACAAGCTCTGTGTGTATTTTTTGACCCCAGCTCTCTTCTGCTTTTATTTTTCGAAACATTGCTGATCATTTGTTTATGTGTGGTCTTTGGCCCACATGGGGCTTGGTGTCTAGCACTGTCCAGGGCTCCGACTTGCTCAGTATGCACCCGCCCTCTGAGTCCTGTCCCCAGCCAGGGGACCTGCTTGTTTTTCTGGTTTCACAAAGCTCTGCTGCACGTGCTCCCAGTGCCCACACTGTGGGTCAGCCTTCATTCCCTCGGCTCTGTCTGTGCTCAGCTGGAGAGCGCCCGGACACCAGCCTGCAGCCTTGCACCTCTGGATGCTAACGTGTGTCTCCCCACCTCCTCCCCCAAACCTTAGTCCGTGGCCAAGCTGTGAGGTGTGGTGGCCTCCCTGCCCTGTGGGACATGCCGTTGCCCACCATCTGCTGCTGCAATCTTTATCCGGGCGCCTGCTTAAGCCCAGCTTTTCCCTCGTTCTTCATACATGTGCCAGAGAGTCCTGAGGATCCCGGCTCTGCAGTAGGTCTTGCAGCACCTGGTTCATCTGGCAAATGTGTCTCTGTTGCTTTGCTTAGTGAAGACTGGAAGCGTCTTCTTAAAAGCTATTCTTGGAAGCTGTCGCTCAGTCTTTGTCCCGTTTCTGTCTTGGGCACTACTCTAAAGCTGAGGTCATTCCTGCAAGTGAGAAAGCACAGCCTGGGCCTGGCCTCTCTCATCCTGTATGCCTACCAGCTGAGCACGGCGCCGCCTACCTGAGAGCAAGAGATTCGTGCACAGGTGAGTGCCCACACTCAGTGGGGGCTGGGAGCTGACCCTGGGTAGTGTGCGGGTGGCGGGGTGGGACCCAGGATGTGGTCTTGGCACAGGAGGCCCTCGTGCTGCGTCCTGCTTCCCTGCCAGGCCCCGACACCTCTGGCTGCCCCCTGCCAGCAGACATGGCTGCAGCCCATTGTGAGCCTGTGTGTAGCCTTTCAGCAGTGGCCGTGTGCATCGTTGCCGGGACCCCCTGCTTCCTCCTGGTGTCCGCTGGGAAACGGGGTTCCTGTGTGCACAAGACAGACCCCAGCCCCTTAGTGCTGGCCCTGCTTGTCTGCCTGACCCTTGTAGAGAACCCGTGTCCGAGCAGGTGCCCGCACAGGCCTTGAGCTGCCTTTCCTGCGGGTTGTAGACCCCCGCTGCCTCCGTCTCCTCCCAGGCAGCTGGTGACGTGATGCTTGGACATACCCTAGCTGTTGGCTGTCGCCGGCCAGAAGTGGCATCTCCGGAAGTTACTGAGCTGATGCCAGCACTAAGGTGTCTGAATGCAGCTCCTTTGAGTAAAAAGCAGCAGGTCCCAGTGGGCGCCCAGGGACCGTCGCCCTGGCCCTGCGGGCTGTTCGCGTGTCTTCACAGAGTGCAGTTCATGGGTGTTTTCTTCGCCTCAAGGGTGTTGTCCCAAATCCCCTCCTCACAGGGACATCGCTGCTCGGAATGTCCTGGTGTCCTCCAGTGACTGCGTGAAACTAGGGGACTTCGGCCTGTCCCGCTACATGGAAGACAGCACGTACTACAAAGGTCAGGCTCCACTGGGCTCAGGTTCTTGAAGGGGTGTGGGCAGGGGTGCCACGTCCCCTCAGGAAGGTGGCATCAGCCCACCATCCCCACCCACCCCCTGGAGCTGACAGTCGAGTTGCACCAATGTTGAATCCTTTGTTCCGCAAACGATTCTGATGAGAGAAGGTCATGGCTTAAGCTGTGGCATATCCGGCAGAGAGCTAGTGTCCGCACCGCAGGGAAAAAGTCTCCAACTCTGGGAATAGTTAAGAAACCAGCAGAAATGCAAAGAGAAACCCCACTGCGGCAGATACATGCAGAAACTCCTACCCGGCTTTATCCACTGGGAGCGGCAGCAGAGAGGGCTGGGGTGGAGGCCCTGCACCGTTAAAACCAACAGGAGGCTAGCGCCATAGTACAGCAGGGCGTGGGGGAGGCATTTGATCCCGCGCCTGCCAGGAGTAAGTCCTGAGCACTGACCAGTGTAGCCAAAGAACAGAACAAAACAAACAAAAATAAGTTTTGCAGATTGTGAAAAATCTGAGGCAGCAGCTACCATCTGTCCCCTGCCAGCAGCCACACCCCTGTGGACAGTGTGGCCCATGCTACACGCGCTGCTCACCAGGCATCCTCAGCCACTGGGCTGGGACAGACCAGACAGCTATTCTGGCGCTTCTACTCCTTGGGTCAGTGAGAAACTCGACTTTAGGGGCCCAAATGTCCAAAGTCCAGCAGTGAGAGGGTGTTTGCCTTGCACGTGGCTGCCCAGGTTTGAACCCCAGCTCTCCATCGGATCCCCCAAGCACCGCTAGGTGTGGCCCCAAAAACCAGGTGTGGAACTTCACACCCAGGGTTGCTTCGGCTGACTGTTACCGGCACCCAGGTGTTTGAGACCCGAGGCCTTTCCCGGTGTGGTTTCCCTGTCACCAGCCTGGCCATGTTGGCGCCAGGCCGCATCAGCTCCTTAGCATGACTGAAAGCTTTGTCCATTCATCGTCCTTCCTGGGCTGCAGGGAGGGCTGTAGGACCAGCACAGGGCCTGGGCCCAGGGAGGAGCTGAAATCCAGTCAGCGCGAGGGCCCCCGATGTGCTCCCCTCAGACGGCCCAGTGGTGAGGCTCTTGGCTTCCAGGCACACTCCGGTGGCTGGGGCTGCTGGGAGGCTCTGAAGGTAGGCTGGGGCATCCCTGCTCTGCCCCTATCGCCGTGAGACTCGTCTGCACAAAGCCTGGGTGGCCACATCCCCAGAGACACCGACCTGCCTCCCTCTGGGCCACACACGGTCTCCGCTCCACAGCACAGCCTCCCCAAGTAGGGTCTGGCTCAACCCTTCGGGCCCCCGACTCGGTGACCAGCCCTGTTGAAGAAATAGGGGCTCAGGGCCTATGTAAGGATCCCTCTCCAGGGACACAGGCCGTGGGGGTCTCACCCTGAGTGGGCCTCTTGCCCTTACTGGGGGTCTCACCCAACTGGGGTGGCCTCTACCAGGACCTGAAAACTGACTTTCTCCACCTCTCATAGCTTCCAAGGGGAAACTGCCTATTAAGTGGATGGCTCCCGAGTCTATCAACTTCCGCGCTCACCTCGGCCAGTGACGTATGGATGTTTGGTGAGTGTCCGGGACCCATCGTGGCACCTTCTGGGTCTCCACCGCCTCTGCACTGCGTGGGGTCACCCATCCTGGTGCTTGTTCCTCGGATGCAGGGACGGGCATGTGTCTGTGCTGGGCACAGGCTGGGGTGGCATTTTCCCTTTTCTTGGTGCTGCTTTCCTGTTCCTCTTTTTGTGGGAAGACGCCCACCCCCTCTGCTGCCCCCCACCCTCCCAGCAGCCCCGTCTCCACCTGTCTGCACTGACCTGTGTCTCGGAGGTATATGACTGACCCTTGCCCCTCCTTGCCTCGGACAGCAGCCTCTGGCTCGCCCACGCCCACCCCTCACCGACAGCCCCTTCCTTCCCCTCTCCCCCATCTTCCTCTTCTCCATCTGGGGGTGCTCTCCCCTGCCAGAATCCCTGCATTGTTTCGTGAGCAGGCCCATGTGCTGGATGAGGGCTCTTGGAGCAGCTGCCGGGCAGTAGCGGCCTTGTCTGTTCTTGTTTCCAGACTACAGCTGTGGGGCTCCCTGTGACCTGCCCTGATTGCTGCTAGGTCAGGAAGGAATTTTCTAGTTCCTTCTAGGAAGAGTTTTCTAGGAAGACATGTCCTTCAGTAGCATGTG
Organism: Cryptotis parvus; assembly: GCA_021461705.1. Taxonomy (NCBI): domain Eukaryota; kingdom Metazoa; phylum Chordata; class Mammalia; order Eulipotyphla; family Soricidae; genus Cryptotis; species Cryptotis parvus. The sequence goes on along the minus strand of JAJIBD010007017.1, from coordinate 9,266 downwards.
CTTGGGCCCCGAGTGTGGCTGGGCCACAGAGCAGGTGCCCGCTGAAGGGAGCTCCCATCTCACAGTTCACTGAGGGGCCTCTGGAGGGGACAGGCCTGCAGCAAGGGGCCAGGTGCTCATGCCCATCAGTGCTCCTCTGTTGATTTTGGTGGGTGTGCTCATAGCAGGGCTCTGGGGCGAGGGCCACGCCCCAACAACAGTCAACCCAGTGGGGGGTTCAGTGCTCAGGAAATTGGGCCCATACCCAGTGGTGCTTCTTAGCTGCCAGGACCTGTGTCTGACTCTTGAACCATCTCCCTGACGTTGGTGTGTTATAAGATATCAGTGAAGTTCAGCAGCTTTTCAGTCAGAATGAGCAGGAGCCAAGTGACAAAGGAGAATGTTGCCATGTCATTGGCATTTGCCCTTTCCTTGGTCAATTAAAAATATTCCAGTTGAGATCCGGGAGATGGCTCCCGGTGCTAAAGTATCTCCCTTACACGTGGGGGAGCCCTGGCTTCAGTCCCCATCACTGCACCGTTCCTTGAGAACCGCCAGCTATGTCCCCCAAAAACCAGTAGGTCATAAAGCTCCATGTTAGAATTAGTGGCATCTTAGATTGGGTAAGAGGATTAAATGTCTTGGGGCTGGAGCGATAACCCAGCGGGTAGGGCGTTTGCCTTGCACGCGGCCGGCGGGGTTCGAATCCCGGCATCCCATATGTTCCCCGAAGCACCACCAGGAGTAATTCCTGAGTGCAGAGCCAGGAGAAACCCCTGAGTGTCGCCGGTGTGACCCAAAAAAGAAAAAAAAAAAAAAAAAAAGTCTGGTATGTGTAAATTCTGAGGGCCAGAAATATTCAAGATTACATCCGTAGTTTCTATTATTGATAATATGGTTATAATTGCCATTTTGTTTCAACTTGGCTTTGGTTTCTTGTTTTGGGTCCATACCTGGAAATGCTTGGCCAGCTCAGTGCCTGGCCGTGCTCAGGGGACCATGTGGTGCCAGGGGTCAAACTCTGACCTCTTACACGTTAAGTGGATATTCAGCCCTTGGGACCAATTACCCGTACCGTGGTCCTAATTTTGGGGAGAAGTGCCAAGCTGTGGGATTGTCTCTGTCAAACAAGCTTTTCTGTATAACTGTTGGGCCTCGGGTTCGTGTGAGGATCTGATTCACGTAAACGTGCTGAAATGTCCTTCTTCCTTTAAGGCAGCTATGCCAAGTCATGGGCCCTGCTGTCTGGGCGCCAGGTACACATGCTACATGTTGCAGGATGGGAGTGGAGGGGTCACTTTCCCGGAGTCAGGCCAAGCCTTAGGGAAGAACCTTGTGTTTCAGAGGTCCCTGAGTGGCAGGAAAGAGCTACTGTCGGCAGCACGTTGTCATGGGGGTCCTGGTGCCCAGAGGCGACTTCCCTGCCGCTGTGCCCTGCGGTAGACTGCCAGTATGTAGTAAAGCGGGGTGAGGCTGGGGAGGTGCGTGGCGTTCCCCAGAGCTCCTGAGGTTGACGGGAAGACTGGACAGAGTTGCTGCCACCCATAAGTCCAGGACAGCCTTCTGGGCCCCGTGGCTTGGTCCTGGCATCCCAGGGCAGCCTGGTCAGGGTTGCCAGAGGAGTGTTTATTGGCCGCTAGTGTTGGTGTGGAAAGCTTGAATCTGCTGCTCTGCCAGCCGCCGTGGTGCTGACTGCCGCCGTGGCTGGTGTGCAGGACACTGCTGCCCAAGAGCGTGCCCAGCTTTGGATGGTGTTTCTCCTTGGCCTCTGAGGGGCAGGGACACCTTACATTCTGGTGTTTTGTGAGCTCCTCATTTGGACCTATGATTTTCCTTGCAGCTGCTGGCCTTTCCAGGGACTGGGTATTCTATTAATCAGATGGGCGGAGCTGTTCTACTACTCCATTAGATGGGCAGAGCTGCTCTGTTGTGGGCAGAGCTTCCTAACCTGCTGTGGGCAGAGCCGTTCTATTGTGGGCGGACTTCCTGGCCCACTGTTGGCAGAGCTGTTTGTTCTGTTGCGGCTGGAGCTCTCCTGTGGGCAGATTTTTCCCAGTGCGGATGAGGTTGTCGTTGCCCCCCCACCACCACCCCCTTGGGCAGAAATGTCCCCTTGTGGGTGAGGCATTCCATGTGGGCGGGTTCCTGTGGGCGGAGCCATCTCGTGTGGGCGGGGCTCTCCTCAAACAGTGCACGCTGCGTGCTGCTTTCTTTGCTGGCTTTCCTGAAGCCCCAGTGCTGGCACTCTTCTGCCAGCCGTGCCGTGCCTTGCCCCAGGAGCAGCCCTCATGCTGATTCATTGTTTTCATCCCACCTCACAGGTGTGTGTATGTGGGAGATTCTCATGCATGGTGTGAAGCCTTTTCAAGGAGTGAAGAACAATGATGTGATCGGGCGGATTGAGAATGGGGAAAGATTACCAATGCCTCCAAATTGCCCTCCCACCCTCTACAGCCTTATGACGAAATGCTGGGCCTATGACCCCAGCAGGCGGCCCCGGTTCACTGAGCTCAAAGCTCAGCTCAGGTAGGAGCAGGGAGTGGGCCGGGCTGGGGTCGGGGCATGCAGCACAGCTCCGGCCCCCACGCACTCGCTTTCTGCCTCGCTGGTGTCCCGAGAGACCATCCCTCAGACCTCGTGTGGGCACCGTGCACGGATCCCTGCCCTGGATTTCTGAGCCCTCTGCTGCAGGGACCTCCTGCCCCTCCTGCCCCTCCTCCCACCTTCTCATGCTCCCCACGCTCTCCTCAGCACAGCCCACGCGCTGCCCCCGTGGGAGGCCTGAACCGGCCTTTCCACTCCCAGACATGCCGCTGCTGCGTTGGTGCTTTCCTTGTGCTGCTGAATATGTGCTTCCCGGGTCTTCCTGCCAGTCGCCCTGCATGGAACAGGGATCTCTTAGTCGCTGAGCCCGGGCCGTGGCCTGGACCTCTTCTGTTTCCTTGTCTGCAACCAGATGCCGGGACCTGGGCAGGCTTACCTGAGCTGCCCATACAGCGCCACAGGCCCCAGCATGAAACTGGTGCTCAGGGGCGCTTGGTGGCCTGATTGCGTCCGGATCGAGAGTGTCTGCTCCAGTAGACGCCATGTTTGAATTCCATCTGTGTGCATGGGCCACAGAGCGCTCGACACTGTTGCAGGTTCCGATTGGGGTGTCAGGGAGCGACAGGAGCCATGGAAAGGCTGCCCAACCGGCTGGCCACTGGCCACAGCATAGTTGGGGCCATGCCTTGTCCTGGGGTGGGGTAGGGCACTCATCAGTGAAGCCCCCGAGAGCATTGCGACTGGGGCTCTTCCCTGGACCAAGCTGGCTCCATGCACGCACTCTGCTTCTCCTGCCTGCCCCTGCTCTGCACCATTCCTGCCGCCACGTCTGTCCTTAGCCCCCTTCCCAGGGCCGCCCTGGGACTTTATCTCTGCACCGACCTTCCTGTACACTCAGCCCCTCCGTCCTCCTCCACCTCGGCTCCTCTCTTGTGCCCTCCTCTCTGCTGACCCTTCAGCTCTCTGCCTCGTCTGCTCTGTGACCCGAGCAGGCGGCCACTGGCATGGATCTATGACAGCAGTGACCTGTCCATTCCATTGGCACAGTGGCCATGCTGCCCATTCCTCTCACCTGCTCACACCTGCTCGTGGCTCTTGGCTGCTGCAGCGGCTCTGGACAACCGGCTACCCGCCCTCCCGAGCCCAGCACTTGCTCTCGGCTCGAGTTCAGCCCGGGAGCTGGGCATGGTGCCCAGGATGACCAGAACCGGCTTGGTGCCGGGCAGGATGACCAGAGCCAAGCATGGTGCCCGGGATGACCAGAGCCAGGAGAGGTGCTGGGGCAGGCTGACCAGAGCCAAGCGAGGTGCCGGGCAGCCTGACCAGAGCCAAGGGAGGTGCCGGGGCAGGCTGACCATAGCCAAGCCGAGGTGCCAGGGCGGGCAGACCAGCACTTTCCTTGGCGTCGAGGAGCTCACAGTCTAGTACGTCTCATCCCCTACTAGACTGAAGCTCCTTGAGGACAGGGATTGTCCTACTCACCTCAGGGTCCCTGCAGTCAGGGCAGAGCTGCCACAGGCCATCAGGCAGTCTGAGGGCAAAACAACCTCACTGTTCTATACACATATGTGTGTGTGCAGACACACACACGCATGCACACGCTCACACACTATTCTATACAAACATACGCAAACACGCACTCATGCATACACACGTACATACTATCCTATACACATATACGTGTGTGTAGACTTACACACTCACAAACACATGTGCTCACACACACACTCACACACCTATATGTGAGCCCAGGAAGCCAGAGTTTCCCTGAATGGTGACTCAGTAGCTCTTCCCTTGTATCCTGTTAGAACTGGAACGGCATTGAGTCATCCTGGGTGTTGCTTTTGCTAGTGATTCATGTATGTAGAGTTAGACCCTCAAATAGTGGGTCAGGTCAGACTGGTGGGCCGGCTCCAGTGGCATGACGTCTGCTCCCTGCACCCCTGGCTGTCCATGGAGAGCTGTGGGGGAGCTCACACGCTTTGCCTGAGCCGCGCCCCAGTCCTGCGAGGGCCCCTGAACACTTCCTGAGGCCCTATCCGTGGGCAGACACTGCTTGAGGACTGTTAGTGGGCCCTGGTGGTTCAGGTTCTACTGGGACTTTCCGAGTCTTGCTTCCACCACGGTTTGCAGATGGGATGGACTCGTCTCTTTCCCGTGGCCGCCCAGCTAGAACTGGGATCACTGAGGCCACCCGTGGCTTAGCAGCTTGAGAAAGTAACTTTCGCAGGTCTAGGCTGAGCCCTGAGGGCCTGGGCCTGGCCTCTGAGTCAGTCAGGCCTGTCTGTCGCTTCCACTGGCTTGGCGAGGCCTGTGACGGCAGCCCCAGGGTTCTGCCTGCCCTCTTTTTTATCTTTTTGGGTCACACCGGAAATGCTCGGGTTACTACTGGCTCTGCACTCGGGAATTACTCCTGGCGAGGGACCATATGGGATGCTGAGGATGGAATCTGGGTCAGCCACGTGCTCCCCCACTCTATTATCACTCCAGTCCCTCCCGTCTCTCTCTGCGCCTGTCCTTGGCCGTGGTGCGTAAGGGCAGCCTCACAGGCAGCTTCTGCAGAACCCCGGGCTGCATTGCCCCCAAGACCCCTGCCCGTCTGCCTTTGGTGGTCGCTGCAGGTTCTGGAACCTGTTCCAGATAGATGAGGTGTGGGCCGCTGGAGCTTCCTGCCCTCACCCCCGACTCCTAACTGTTGGTGTGCTGCTGCCAGAGACAGCTCTTCGCTCCTGCCCCGATGTCTCGCCTGCCTGGCCCCGCGCCCTGCCCCCTCCTGGCAGGTGCTGGCATGCCCTGTCCATGCTGTCCTCATGCATGTCTCACCCATGTTGGCTGTCTGGCCAGGGAGTGAGCATCCAGCCGGCCCCAGCCTGGCTTCCTGAGGAACTGTCAGTCTTGTGAGGCGGCTTCTTGGCCTCCTGAGGCCTCCCAGCTGGAGTGCCTGGAGTCTGGGTGATAGCCCCCTGGTGCCATGACCTGACCCCACCCTCTCCCCAGACATGACCCCGCCCTCACCAGCATCTTGATTTGACCCTGTCTGTGACTTGACTCTCCTCAGTATCTGTGACCTGAGTAGCAATGAGAGGGCTCTGCCCACCCAAGATGCTCTTTAGACACGTAGCGCCTGTAGGTGATCATGGGCAGGCAGCCTCCTCCTCCTGGACTGTTGGGGCTGACAGCTCGGGCAGGAGCACAGCTTCACACAGCCTCCCGCACCACAGCCCACACACAGCCTCCCGCACCACAGCCCTCACACAGCCTCCCGCACCACAGCCCTCACACAGCCTCCCGCACCACAGCCCTCACAGTCCCCGCACCACAGCCCACACACAGCCTCCCGCACCACAGCCCTCACAGTCCCCCGCACCACCGCCTCACAGCCCCCCCGCACCACAGCCCTCCACACAGCCTCCCGCACCACAGCCCTCACACAGCCTCCCGCACCACAGCCCTCACACAGCCTCCCCGCACCACAGCCCTCACACAGCCTCCCGCACCACAGCCCCCACACAGCCTCCCGCACCACAGCCCTCACACAGCCTCCCGCACCACAGCCCTCACACAGCCGCCTCCCGCACTACAGCCCCCCACAGCCTCCCCGCACCACAGCCCTCACACAGTCTCCCGCACCACAGCCCCCCACACAGCCTCCCGCACCACAGCCCCCCACACAGCCTCCCGCACCACAGCCCTCACACAGCCTCCCGCACCACAGCCCCTCACACAGTCTCCCGCACTACAGCCCCCCACACAGCCTCGCCCTCACCACAGCCCCCTCACACAGCCTCGCGCACCACAGCCCCTCACACAGCCTCCCGCACCACAGCCCCTCACACAGTCTCCCGCACCACAGCCCTCACACAGCCTCCCTGCACTCACAGCCCTCACACAGCCTCCCGCACCACAGCCCCTCACACAGCCTCCCGCACCACAGCCCTCACACAGCCTCCCCGCACTACAGCCCTCACACAGCCTCCCCGCACCACAGCCCCCCACACAGCCTCCCGCACTACACAGCCCTCACACAGCCTCCTCGCACCACAGCCTCAAGCACCACCAGGAGTCTCTGTGAACACCTTACTAGGAGGCACCTCTGTGGTGTGTGACACCAGCTGTGGCCAAAAGTGACAGGGGCCCAAAGATCCATGACCCCCACCTCCCCATGCACATAGGCACAAGCTGCAAACACACACACAACACAGCACACACAATTTGGCTCCTCTTTTGAAAAGAAATGTCCAGTCTTTTCTGTGGTGGCTAGTACCCTGGGCACTCCCATTGTGTGAGAGGAAATGACTGCAGCTGGTTTGCATCCAGCTGTTTGAGTGCCTGCTGGGGAGACCCATTTTCAAGTCCTGTGTCCCAGTTGTTGCGTCTCTGGGGCAGGTGGGCAGACTGGCCATGCTCAGGGGTTGAAGCAGAGTCCTGTAGGCAATGCCTGTGCCCCAGGCTCCAAGCAGTGTGGGGCTCCTGAGGGAAGTGTGAGGAGGCAGCTACTCGCCTTAGAGCTGCACCCTGCTCTCTGCCCCAGGACCCTGTGCTGCACAGGGACCCCGTGTTCCCCAGGTTGAGGCTGTGCCTTAGCGCCATCCTGTCTGCTGACCCCAGAGTTGCCCTGGGCCTGACGCCGCCTTCACACCTGTGTTCACTTTGCCGTGTCACCTCTAAGTATCACCCAAGTGGAGTAAGCAATCGTCTTGGACCCCAGGTGGCCTTGCAAGGACACCCAGAGAGTATCACTTGCAAGAGTCCAGGCACAGAGCACGGGGCTGGCGGGAGGCTGGTTGGGCGCCTGGAGCTGCTCTGCTGTGTGGCTTTGGCCAGTGCCTTGGCTGTCCTTAAGGACAGCACAGCTGTCAGGGAGGGCACCTGCCTGCACACAGCTGACCTGGACTCAGTCTCTGGCACCCACCCCATAGGGTTCCCCAAGCCCTCCAGGACTGATCCTGACTAATCCCTGAGCACAGTCAGAGTCATCCCTGAGCACCGCCAGGGGTAACAGTAAAACCAAGAACGAAACTGCATACCCCCAACGGCCCATCAGGTGTGGGCTTCAAGGGGGCAGTGGCTCCCATCCGGTGGCCGCTTCTGTTGCCCAGACACCAGGTTCTTCAGGAAGCAAGAGCTGCCTCGATCTGTCTGTTCTGTGAGCGGCCCGTGTTCGGCTCCTGAAACCCCTCCTGAGTGTCCATTTCTCTGCCTTGAAAGCCCAGCTGATGAAGGGCCTGGACTGGCCAGTACTTCTCAGATGTGCTGTTTCTTTGGGGTTTTTCTAAGTGGTTTTGTGTTTGCTTGCAAGATTCCTCACGCAGGTGGGGTCCACATTCCTCACACCTGCATTTCCCTTCTCTCACTGTCCTCATGGGCTAGAATCATCTGGACGCCCTATTTCTAGTGACCTGCAGCACCTCAGCTCCATGATGTGTTTGGGGTCGGGGCTTAACCCTCTGAGTGAGGGACGTCAACAGTAAAAGCAGCACTGAAGGAATTTGCTAGTGGCTTCTCACCTCCCTGTGCCCTGTCCTTGGGTGTGTGCATGTGTGGGCCAGGCCTCGGCCTCCAGACTGTCCGCTATGGTCCCCCTCCTTGCCTCGGGGCCAAGTCCCTGCTACACCCATGCCACTGCCAGGGCCCCTGTGAAGGTGCTGACCACTGGGTGTGTCCCTCCCCAACTCTACTCAGTCCCTCCCTGACTCGCCCCTGCCCTAGTTACTCCTCCTTCCTTGACTACCCCTTGCTCATCCCTCCCGACTTGCCCCTGCTGTGCTCTAGGGGGTGCAGCTTTTCCCTCACCTTTGCATGTCAGGTAATTTCAGGCCCTGTGTTAGTGTCTTTGAGCCTGTTGCTGTGCTGCTTGTTGGAGCAGACTGATCTCATGCAAGCCGCCCTGCAGGTGCCCATTCAAGGGTCACTTAGAGCAGAGGTAGTTACACTGAGGGTACCGTCTGGCTCTTCTTCCTGGCCCCTTCACTCTCTACAGCTCAAGCCGACTTTCTGAACAGTGGCCAGGAGCTCAGACCCAGCTTGCCCAAGTCCATATCCTGCCCTTGGGCCCTTCTGCCCATGAACCTGGCTGCCTTGGGGAGCCAGAATTTGTTGGGAGCACTTCCTGTCACTGAGCGCTTGGCAGGGGCACTTCCTGTCACTGAGTGCTCGATGTCAGGGGCACTTCCGGTCACTGAGTGCTCTCATGTCAGGGGCACTTCCTGTCACTGGAGCACTCGGCGGGGGCACTTCCTGTCACTGAGTGCTCGATGTCAGGGGCACTTCCTGTCACTGAGCACTCGGGGGGGCACTTCCTGTCACTGGGTACTTGTGACAGGGGCACTTCCTGTCACTGAGCACTCGGCAGGGGCACTTCCTGTCACTGAGCACTCGGCAGGGGCACTTCCTGTCACTGAAGTGGTCCCTAGGCACAGCCAGGAATGGCACCCAAAATCCCTGGAAAGTGAATTTTTTTTTTTTTTTTTTTTTGCTTTTTGGGTCACACCCAGTAGTGCTCAAGAGTTAGGGTTACTCCTAGTTCTGCACTCCAGGAATTACTCCTGACCGTGCTCTGTGGACAATATGGGATGCTGGGATCGAACCCGGTCGGCCATGTGCAAGGCAAACTCCCTACCTGCTGTACTGTCATTTCAGCCCCTGCTTTTTTTTTTTTTTTTTTTTGCTTTTTGGGTCACACCGGCAATGCTCAGGGGTTACTCCTGGCTCTGCACTCAGGAATTACTCCTGGCGGTGCTCGG
>JAJIBD010007016.1:0-78279 GCA_021461705.1 Cryptotis parvus | reverse complement strand
CTCCACTGAATTCAGAGTTTCCCTATGCTTTCCTTTGATGTCATTTATGGATTCTACTCTCTTGTGGAAGTTTTGATCCAATTCTATATGATTTGGTTATGTTGTCAGCTTCTGCTCTTTCACCATTAAATTTTTAGCTATTTATTTTTGTCGTTCTTTCCACCCTCTTCCCAATACTAGTGTTCATGCGCAGCTACTTTATGCCCTAGTCTTCTGTCTTAAGTTTTACAGTTTTCCTTGCAATGAGGTACACACCATCACTGACCGAACAACTGGCAGAGATGGTTGGAGAGGGTTTTCCCACTCTGCACCACTTTGGGACTTGCTCTTCCGATCAGTGTCAGTGGCTATGGTGTTGTCAAGGGAAAGGAACTTGGAAACTTTACTTCATTCTTTTCGTGAGATGAGGTGACAGCCTACTACTGATAATATTCCACCCACACTGCAGAGCCTGGCAAGCCACCCGTGTCGTATATGACATGCCCCAAAACCGCGTTACGGTGGGAGACCTCATTCCCATGACCTGAAGGAATGGTCTTGAGGCTCCCTCGTATTCCTGGGGCGAGCAGATGCCCTTGGGCTACACTAGCGCGTGACAGGATGTATGGAGATGCTACTGGTGCCCACTTGAGCAAACCGATGAACAACGGGAAGACAAGTGAATCCCCTTCTTTACAGGAGAAACGGGACAGATTCAGGCAACCCCTAAATCTCTTCCTTTGAGCCATTTTTTCAGAATTCATTTGTTTGTCAGTACTGCTAGGTTAGATGCTAAAAATTCATCATTTGGTTTTTTGCAAAAGGAGCTCTTTCCTGACTGATTGGAAGGGCTCGGAAGGGTGAAGGAACACGGATCATGTGAATAGGCCTACAGGGCCCAGGTTTGCTCCTGAGACGGTCCTGTCCTCCTCCACCACCTCAAGTATCCCCTTTGGTCAGAGACAGCAAATTGTTTGCTCGAGCATGTGTGCATGTGTGTGTATAATGGCCATCTCTGTCTGCAGTAAATTTTCTATGTCTGTGTGTTTGTATGTGAAAATTGCAAAGGTCCAAATGTTTTTGAATTGTGGCGAACATGAAAAAGCTAAAAAGTTTCTAAATTAAGTGTTGACTAAAAGGTTAAATGATCACTAGCATCCGAAGTTCTCATAAGCATCAGAAACTGCTGTTTCAGAAAGGCTGTGGAGCAAGAGCCAGACACCAGAGGTGAGATCGGGGCTTTGTCAGACTGTTGGATTTTTTCTATGAAAATTCAGACTGCTCCATAAATAACTAAAGTTCAGAATTTATCAAAAAGCAAATCAAAAAATGTTTCTTTTCTTTTCTGGTCTCTAAAAAGGTTTAGTAAAAGTCAAGGGTTCCTTTTTTTTTTTTGCTTTTTGGGTCACACCCGGCAATGCTCAGAGGTTACCCTGGCTCTGCACTCAGGAATTACTCCCTGGCGGTGCTTGGGGGACCATATGAGATGCTGGGGATCAAACCCGGCAGGCACAGGCCGGCCGCGTGCAAGGCAAATAAATGCCTTACCCGGCTGGCCATCTCTTCTGCCCCCAAGTGTTTCTTCTTATGTCTAAAAGTGTATGTTTTCTTACTTCATGAAACTGTTAAAATTATCTGGTCTTAAAAAATTGTAATTTGAAATAATTGTGGTAAAATTAGTAAAAAAGGACAAAATAGAAGGATGTATGTCTGTATTTTGGCAGTTTCAGATACTGGAGCTCCATTTGTCTCCCACCAGAAAGGAGCGCGTCCAGCCCCTCCAAAAATGTATTGTCTGTCTGAGAAACAGCTAATCACAGACTAGAGGGGGAAAAAAATGGCTGTTTTAAAAATTCAGTCTCAATAAATGTCAAAAGGGCTAATGCCAACCTAGAACTGAGCATTAAATACAGGCAAAAAATGCACATAATGCCCTCTAAGTGTATGTGTTGCAACCCACAATATGTAAGAGAAGGAAAAGAGAGAGAGGGAGAGAGAAAGGGAGATGGAGAACCTGCCATGGAGGCAGGCTATGGGAGGGGGAGGGAATTGGGGGACATTGGTGGTGGGAAATGGGCACTGGTGGAGGGTGGGGTGCTGGAACACTATGTGACCGAAACCTACAAACATGAACAACGTTGTAATTGTATGTCTCACGGTGGTATAATAAAATATTTAAATCAAATGAATAAATAAATAAATAAATAAATAAATAAATAAATAAATAAAAAAATTCAGTCGCAGCTGCAAAGAGCCACTTCAAAGGATGGCTTTTAACAATAAAATTGGCAAAGTAACTGGTAAATATTTTTTTTTTCTTTTTTGATCACACCCGGCGATGCTCAGGGGTTACTCCTGGCTCTGCACTCAGGAATTACTCCTGGCGGTGCTCAGGGGACCATATGGGATGCCGGGACCAAACCCAGGTCGGCTGCGTGCAAAGGCAAATGCCCTACCCGCTGGGCTATCACCCGGCTCCAACTGGCAAATAATTTTAACCAATGTTTTAAGAATGGAATTTTTTGGGGCGGGCTCGGTAGCTGGTAGGCGTTGCCTGCACGCCGCGCCCATGCTGGCCCGGAGTTCAATCCCGGCACCTATATGGTCCCCGAGCACCGCCAGGAGTGATCCTGAGTGCAGAGCCAGGGAGTGCACCCCTGAGCATCGCCGGTGTGACCCAAAAAAAAAAAAAAAGAATGGAATTTTTTTTTTTTTTGCTTTTTTTGGGTCACACCCGGCAATGCTCAGGGGTGTCTCCTGGCTCTGCACTCAGGAATTACTCCCTGGCGGTGCTCGGGGACCATATGGGGATGCCGGGATCGAACCTAGGCCTGCACAGAGGCCGGGCGCGTAAAGGCAAACGCCCTACCCGCTGGGCTATCGCCTCCGCCCAAGAATGGAATTTTTAAAGGCAAGTATTTGTTCATTAATAATACGAAGAATTCAGAGCCGTGAAAGGGAGGCTAACGGGTACTGCAGAGCACAACCCCCTCATCTAACTGAGCATTGTCTTCACATGTAAAATAATCAAATTTTAAAGAGAAGTCTAAAATGCTAAAAATTATTAATTTGTGTAGTTATGTCTTTTTTTTATTTATTTACTATGGCATGCTGCGTAGTCAATCCAATTTCCGTGATGGGACCCTTTCTTTGGGTGTAAGGAACTTTGAAATCAACATCAGGAAATATTTATTTATTTATTGCTTTTTTGGGTCACACCCAGCGATGCTCAGGGGTTACTCCCTGGCTCTGCACTCAGGAATTATTCCTGGAGGTGCTCGGGGACCATATGAGATGCCTGGAATCGAACCTGGGCTGGCACAGGCCGGCAGCGTCCAAGGCAAACACCCTACCCGCTGGGCTATCGCCCCGGCCCCAGTTATGGTTTTTTAAAAAATAAAAAGTTGTTGTATTAAGGGTTCACTGTATCACTGTATCACTGTCTTCCCGTACATCATTGATTTGCTCGAGCGGGCGCCAGTAACATCTCCATATGTCCTGTCTCATGCTAGTAGAGCCCATTACTTTTATTAATACTAGTAAAAGTATACGAACCCGGACAATGAAGTAGTTTTCTGTATGCTTGCTCTCCTATAAGATAATGTTCCCAATTTCAGTTCATATAGTATTTGCATGATATATATCACAGACATCTATATATTTTACATTTCTCTTAACATTCAAGAGAATAATTAAAATTATTGTCATTTTATATTGAATAACTTAAATCCATACAACTTTCTTAAACTATTTTAAATTTCTTTTTTTAATTATCAATATTTCAATTTAAATGATTTTCATAGTTAACAATATAAATTTGCTAAGTTGTATAAAATAACGATCTAGAGGACTTTCACTTTTACTTAGAATTTCATATGCCTTTATTTAATGGAGAGACTCACAGACATGGGGCAGAGCTGCTACTGGCTCTCCCTGTGCCCAGCCACTCATGCGATGCCCGGGAGGGAGGCGGGTTCTAGCCCTGGGCCGCCACCCCAGCAGAGCCCCGCAACAAGCCAGACGACCCCCCCACTCCATGAGGGCCTCCATTTTCCACATCCAGACTTCCCCCTCCTCGTCAGAACTCCACCCAGCAGACCAGCCTATCACAGCCCGGGGGGGTTCATCAATAAATGCTGGATTTAGAGATGATTATGCTACACACACGGCAGAGCCTGGCAAGCTACCCGTGTTGTATTTGATATGCCAAATACCAGTAACAATTATAGACCATTCCCATGACCTGATGGAATGGTTTGAGGCTCTTTATGTTCCTGGAGCAAGTAGGTGCTCATGGGCTCTACTTGCATGAGACAGGACATATGGAGATGTTACTGGTGCCTGCTCGAGCAAATCGATGATGAATGGGAAGACAGACAGTGATACAGTGATACAGTAAAAGTATTAAGGGTTGGAGCCGGAGCGATAGCCCAGCGGGTAGGGCATTTGCCTTGCACGTGGCCAGCCTGTGCTGGCCCGGATTCGATCCCCAGATCCCATACGGTCCCTGAGCACCGCCAGGAATAATTCCTGAGTGCAGAGCCAGGAGTAGCCCCTGAGCATCGCCGGATGTGACACAAAAAAGCAAAAAAAAAAAAAAAAAAAAAAAAGTATTAAGGGTTAAAGGTTCTAAATGCTTTATACGTAAAAATAAAAAGTATTGGAAACTTAAAATGCATGTGGATAAAATTTTTGTTTTGCTGAATAGGGTACTTAAAGAACTGGAATTAAAGCAAATAATGGGAAAATGAAGCAACTTTTTTTTTGGCTTTGTGGGTCACACCCGGCAATGCTCAGGGGTTATTCCTGGCTCTGCACTCAGGAATCACTCCTGGCGGTGCTCGGGGACCATATGGGATGCCGGGATCGAACCCTGGCCGGCATGGGCCGTAGGCGCAAGGCAAATGCCTACTGCTGGGCTATGGCTCCAGCCCGATGCCAACTTTTTTTTTTTTTTTTTTTGCTTTTTGGACACCCCGCAATGCTCAGGGGTTACCCTGGCTCGACTCAGGAATTACTCCTGGCGGTGCTCGGGGACCATATGGGACGCCGGGATCGAACCCGGCCAGAAGGCCGGCCGCGTGCAAGGCAACGCCCTACCCGCTGGGCTATCGCCCGGCCCGGATGCCAACTTCTTAATAAATTAAAGGAGCTTAGTAAGTTAAAATGTAAGGAGAAATAAGAAAAAAAATGGATGAAAATATCAGTGGAAAAAAGAAAAGGAATCTTGTAAAGTAAAGCTGGTTAAAAATAAAGGAACGCTGGTCCGAGCGATAGCACAGTGGGTAGGGCGTTTGCCTTGCACGTGGCCGAACCCGGTTCGATCCCCAGCATCCCATATGGCCCCCCGAGCACTATCACTATCACTATCACTGTCTTCCCCCGTTCATCATCTATTTGCTAGAACGGGCACCAGTAATATCTCCATATGTCCTGTCTCATGCTAGTAGAACCCAAAGGCATCCACTTGCTCCAGGAACAGAGAGAGCCTCAAACCATTATATTAGGTCACGGAATGACCTGGTATAAATGTCACTGGTATTTGGCATATCAAATACTACACGAGCAGCTTGCCAGGCTTGCTATGCGGATGGCATATTGTTGTACTCACCTCTAAATAAAGCATTTATTGATGAACCGCGCAGCCGCTAGCGGCCGCAAAGCCAGGCTGTGATAGTCTGGTCTGCTGGGTGGAGTTGTGACGCAGAGGGAAACCGGATGTGGAAAATGGCGGGCCCCATGGAGTAGGGGGTGGTCTGGCTTGTTGTGAGGCTCTGCTGGGGTGGCAGGCCAGGGCTAGAACCCGCCATGCCTCCCAGGTTCTAGCCCTGGCCTGCCTCCCCAGAAGAGCCTCACAATAAGGAGCAGCTGGGCACAGGGAAAGCAAGTAGCAGCTCTGCCCCATGTCTGAGAGTCCCTGGTTCAGCATACCTGGGCCGGATTGAAAAGAAACTGCTGCAGGGTGGCTGTCGATGATCCGGGCTGTGATAGTCTGGTCTGCTGGGTGTTTTTTTTTTCCAATCCGGCCCAGATATGCTGAACCAGAGACTCTCAGACATGGGGCAGAGCTGCTACTTGCTCTCCCTGTTCCCAGCTGCTCATGAGGCGCCTGGGAGGCATGGCGGGTTCTAGCCCAGGCCTGCCACCCCAGCAGAGCCCCCGAGCACAGCCAGGAGTAATTCCTGAGTGCAGAGCCAGGAGTAACCCCTGAGCATCACTGGGTGTGACCCAAAAAATCAATAAACAAATAAATAAATAAAATTAACGAATGAATAAATAAATAAAACAAGGAAGGCTAGGGGCTGGAGCATAGTGGGGAGGGCATTTGCCTTGCACGCAGCCGACCTGGGTTTGATCCCTGGCATCCCATATGGGCCCCCAAGCACCACCAGGAGTAATTTCTGAGTGCAGAGTCAGGAGTAACCCCTGAGCATTGCTGGGTGTGATCCAAAAAAGCAAAATAAATAAATGAAAATAAAAATAAATAAATAAAGTAAGGCTGCAGAATAGAATGTAAAGAAATGTACAGAAGGGGGCCGGAGCGATAGCCCAGCGGGTAGGGCGTTTGCCTTGCACGCGGCCGGCCTGTGCTGGCCTGAGTTCGATCCCTGGCATCCCATATGGTCCCCCGGGCACCGCCAGGAATGATTCCTGAGTGCAGAGCCAGGAGTAGCCCCTGAGCATTGCCGGGTGTGACCCAAAAAAGGAAAAAAAAAAAAAAAAAAAGAAATGTACAGAAGGTCTGAGAATGTATAAAAGGATAAGGTTGTGTTTTAAGGAGAAAAGCTAAACTGAATGGTTATTATGTCCATAGAATTGTTTAGTACCCTTTATGGCAAGGTCTATGTAAAAATATTAAATGGATAGTATGGACTCCTGTTACAGTGCTCTTAAATAATTGGGACTCAAGGTTTTTTTTTTTTACTTTTTTTGGGTCACATCCAGCGACACTCAGGGGTTAGTCCTGGCCCTGTATTCAGGAATCACTCCTGGCTCTGCACTAAGGAACTACTCTGGCGGTGCTTGGGGACCATATAGGATCCCAGGGATGGAACCAGGGTCAGTTGCTTCTATGGAAATGCCCAACCCATTGAACTATCACCTTGGCCCCAGGCCTTTTGCTTTGTCTCATTTGGGGCCACACGTGGCTGCTCAGGACTGAATCCTGCCAGTACCAGGGGCCATAATAGGGCAGGGACCAAGTACGGGCCGGCCAGTACCAGGGGCCATACGCAGGGCAGGGACCAAGTACGGGCCTGCCAGTACCAGGGGCCATACGCAGGGCAGGGACCAAGTACGGGCCTGCCAGTACCAGGGGCCATACGCAGGGCGGGGACCAATGACGGGCCGGCCAGTACCAGGGGCCATACGCAGGGCAGGGACCGAGTACGGGCCTGCCAGTACCAGGGGTCATACGCAGGGCAGGGACCAATGACGGGCCTGCCTCTTGCAAGGCCTGGGTCTCCCTGCTGGGCCCCACTCTCTCACACCCTCTCTCTAATATTTTGGCTCTTGGGTCACCCGGCAATGCTCCGGGATCCTCCTGGCTCTGCACTCAGGAATGACTCCTAGCGCTGCTCAGGGGAGCATATGGATGCCGGGATGGACCAAACCTCTGCAAGGGTCGGCCGCACTCAAGGCGAATGCCCTCCCCATTGTGCTGTCGCTCTGGCCCATTATGCGCCTTGATGGCCTCCAGACACCACCCGCCCCACTCCACCACCCGTCCCCAGACCCCTACCCCTATACACCAAGCCCCCCGCCTCTCTCTAGGCTCCATCAACCCAACTGACCCTCCATCCTCCTAATGATCTCTCTGCCCGTCCTTCCTTCCATCCATCCACCTATCTTTCATTTTTATTCTTTCTGGGTCGCACCTGGCGATGTTCAGGGGGTTATTCCTGGCTTTACACTGGGAATTGCTCCTGGTGGTGCTGGGGGACCATTTGGGATGCCAAGGATGAACCTGGTTGGCCGCGCCCAAGGCAAACGCCCTCCCCGCTGTGCTGTGAGTCCAGCCCCTTCACCCACCTCTCCTTCTACCCATCATCCTACCCCCACCCGCCCTTCCTTCTACCCCGCAGCCAGCCCCCTGAGCCTCTCCCCCACCTCTGCCTGCGGCTCCTTCCAGCCCTGCACCTGCCTCTCCCCAGACATGCACGCCATGTGCCAAGCCTGGAGCGCCCCTCCACGTCCAGAGGGTGCCATCTCTGACAGGGCACCAGGCAACCAGAGGGAGCTTGCGGGAGGGCGGGACAGCGGGAGGGAAGCCCCGCCCCGTCAAGGCTGGAGGAACCCGCCGGGGAGAGGGGGCTGCCCTGACGCTCGCTTCTCACTGACCCTGTTCCTGGGGGGTCCCAGGCCTGCCCCTGCACAGCTCCCTGCCCATTCGAATACTAGCGTTGGGCGGACGGTTACCATGGAGATGTCCTTGGGACAGAGCGGGAGAGGACCGCGGGGGGGGTGGCGGGCGGGAGCCCTGGGCAGTGCTCATTCTCCTCTGAAGCTAGAGCAGCTTTGAAGGTGGCCGTGGGGGCTGTCCCCGCCCAGCACAGCCCGGCCCTGGTCCATCCGCTCGCCCCCCCCCCCCGCCCAGCACAGCCCGGCCCTGGTCCATCCGCTCGCCCCCTCCCCCGCCCAGCACAGCCCGGCCCTGGTCCATCCGCTCGCCCCCTCCCCCAGCACAGCCCGGCCCTGGTCCATCCGCTCGCCCCCCCCCCCCCCCCGCCCAGCACAGCCCTGTCCATCCGTATCTTCCCGCCCCCTCCCCGCCCGCTGGCCCCTCCCCAGGCCCCTCCTCTGCTCTGCCGCAAGCCCAGGTGCTGCAGGCTGGACGTCAGATCTGCTTTGTGGACTGGGGGTTTTCATCTGCACCCACAGCCTGAGGGAGGATTAGCTGGGCTGGGGCGGTAGCTGGGGCCCACACTGCGTCCCAGCGGGCACAGGACGTGCTCTGATCTCCCTGCAGAGGCGAGCCCAGGGACAGCAGGGAGAGCTCCAGCATGATTGGACGCTGAGCTCGCGCTCTGGTTTCAGGCACTCTGCACCAGCGGAGTTCCACAGGGGCCTATCTGGGCATGGCTGTCAGAACCCAGATTTGGGGGCTTTAGCTGAATGTGAAGGGGTTAGAAGCTGAAATAAATCCACACCAGCTTCCCAGGAGGCTCTACCTGGGCCTAGTGCCACCTCCTCCAGGAAGCTGACCTGGATTGAGGGCGCTCACCCTGCACCCTTCCCTCCCGCGTCTAACCCTGCGGGACAATGTGAAAAGAGGAGGAAATGCCACCTGCCTGCCCCCTGAGGAGGTGGGGGAGGGCAAGGGCAGTGCCTCGGGTCCCTACGATGGCCTCTGACCTCTGGCTGTGTGTGGCAGGTCTCCGGCCTCCAGGAGGGAGAGACGCTGAGAGGCAGGTGTTTGGCATCCGGGCACACACAGAGCCGCTCCCAGAAGGCACCAAGCCCGTGCCTGGCCGCAGCAGTCGCCCCACCCTGAGGGGCCTCTAAGCTCCCTGTGGCCATACCCAGAATCGTGCGGAGCTGGGCAGGGCTTGAGCGGAGTCTGGGGCAAGAGGAGCAGGGAAGGGGCGGGAAGGGTGAAGGCTGGGCGGGGCCTTCTGCCTTAGCTCAGCCAGGGCGAGTGACCCGGGCTCTGAATGGGGCTGGGGGCTGGGGGCACACGTCCCGAGCCTGACCCTGGGCCTTAGCGGCCCCTCCCCTGCGCCCAGCTGCCCTGCTGCCCCTCACAAGCCCCTTGCAGGAGCCCTGGACACAGGCGGGGACACGTGTCGGCAGGAGGGGTCTTTCCCAGAGAGCACCTCGGGGGTCTCACTGCACTGACCACAGATCCCCCAGGGCTGGGAAAGTTTCCCGAGGGACTGACGCTGGGCTGAGGCGGGGCCATGCTCCTCCCCCTTCCCCCCCACCCGGCTCGCCTCCCCTCCCTCCCTCCCGGTCCCCCTCCCTTCCTCTCACCCCTCCCGCTCCCTCCCCTCCCCTCCTCCTCCTCTCCTCCCCTCTCCTTCCGCTCCCCCTCCCCCTCCTCTCCCCCTCCCCTCTCCTTCGGCTCCCCCCTCCTTCCTCTCCCTCCCTTCCCCTCCCTCCCCTCCCGCTCGCCCCCCCCTCCCCCCTCCCCTCCCCTCCCCTCCCGCTCCGTTTCCCTCCTCGCTCTTCTCCTGCAGTTTGCAGTGGCAGCACCAGGACCGGCAGGGGCTGGGTCGCTCTGAGCCAGCAGCCCACAGCCAGCCCCGCACCCGCTGACCTGCGCCTCCAGCCAGGCACGAAGTTGGGGCCTCCGGGCAGGGCAGCGAGAGCGAGCCGAGTCGCGGCTGGGCGGGCCAAGGGGAGCCTCTTCGGAGCCGCCGTGCGCCATGGAGCTTAGGGTCAGGGGGCCGCCGCCGCCGCTGCCGCTGCTTCTGCTGCTGGGGGCCGGGTTCCTTGCGGGTGAGCATCGCACTGGACGAGCAGCACCTGGGTGCAGAGGTGGGGAGGCCCCGGGGTGCTGAGGTTAATTTGCCCTAGGGGAGGGGGTGCTGACTCGTGAATAGAGGCGCCCCAAGGCCCCGCCCCACCCCATCCCTACAGCCCCCCACCCCACCCTTTGCGCTGCTGGGCTGGGCCCTTTCCCACTGGCACCTGATCCCTGGGGGCCCTGGTGTTCACGGGAGCTGGGGGACATGGTGGGTCTGGCCTTTCTGCACCCTGGACAGGGGCCCAGAGGGGCAGGATGAGAACCTTCCCTGCCGGGCTGTGCTTAATGCCCGGCACAGGGAGGGAGACAGGTGGGACCCTCTGTCTGTCCTGTGGTGGGTGGCACTGGTATCTGCCTGCAGCTGGCCGCCACATGGAGCCCCCCGGGCACACGCCGAGGAGCGGCTGCTAAGGAGGCTCTTCTCTGGCTACAACAAATGGTCGCGACCCGTGGCCAACACCTCGGACGTGGTCCTGGTCCACTTCGGCCTGTCCATTGCGCAGCTCATCGATGTGGTACGGATGCCTGGTGCCAGCACAGACCAGGGAGCCCGTGTGCTGTGCATGTGTGCAGGGCCCAGCCTGAGGGTGGCGCAAGCCTGGCCCCAGCTGCCCGCGCTGGCTCTGGGGCTCAGTCGGCTGAGGCCAGGCTGCAGGTGGCCTCGGGACTGCCCTCCTGGTGTGTGGCCAGGAGCACCACACAGGACTTGGGGGGATGCACAGCTCAGCGGGTTCCAGCAGGTGTTTGAGACTGGCTGGGTCAGAAGCTAGGGGTGGGCTCGCTAGAGTCTGACTGGCCACACCTGGCCCCTAACTCCGGGCAGGTCTGGGGAAAAGAAGCCCCAGAGGACCCACCTTCCTCTGACTGGGGCCATGCCAGTGGGTGGACTGCGCAGGCCCTTCATGCGAGTGGGGTGAAGGGCAAAAGGGTCCACCCGAGGACGGGGCGCTCTGGGAGGCAGGAGAGCTGAGAGCCCTGAGCCAGGCCGGCCTCTACACTCCCCAGCTGGACCTGGGCCTTCAGCCACCCGCTAAGTGCTGGGCAGCAGCCAGGCGGCACAGCGCTCTGGAAGGACAGTGCCCAGCCCTCCTGAGCCGGCCGGATGCACCCACTCCCACACTGCCCAAGAGGCCACGTGTAAGAGGGACAGTGGGTGAGGGACCCGCCTGGCCCCCCCTCAGCTGCCTGTGAGCCGGCCAAGGACACACAGTGGGGTCGAGCCCTCCCTGGAGAAGCTGAGAGTGCCTGGCTGGGCGCTGGTACTGCACCAGCGCTGGGTCTGAGCCATGCACAGGTGGGGAGGCGTAGGGGTGTGGGGCGGCGGGCAGGGCTGAGGAGGGGAGCCGGGTGGCGGGCCCAGAGACAAGGCACAGAGACAAGGGGGGTGGGGCGGCAGGCACAGGGGCGAGGGGAGCCGGGCGGCGGGCACAGGGGCGAGGGGAGCCGGGCCGAGCCGGGAATGCTGTCTGCAGGGGCGCTGCCAGGCCCCTCTGTGTCCTGCTTGGGCGAGCACCCGCTCCATGGGGGCATTAGGGACATGAGCCCACACCAGCAGGCCCGGCTGAGCGTCTCTTGTCACGGCCCGGGTCCCAGCCCCTGGCCAGTGAGGCTCGGGAGGGGCGTCCTGGGGCACTGCCTGCGGACAGACACCCCAGGGGAGGCCCCCCACATCGCAGCATCTGGGGGCAGGCTGAGATGTCCCAGAACCCTCCAGGACGAGGCACTGCCCTCCCAGGAGGCCATGGACAAGGAAGTGCCCAGCACTGGTCATGCCCCTCCATGTCCTAGGACGAGAAGAATCAGATGATGACCACCAATGTGTGGGTGAAGCAGGTGAGAGCAGCCCCGGCCCCCGCCCCCGCCCGCCGGCCCCTCCCCAGTCCCCGACCTGCCCTCCCCCAGGAGTGGCGTGACTACAAGCTGCGCTGGGACCCTGCCGACTACGAGAACCTCACCTCCATCCGCGCTCCCTCGGAGCTCATCTGGCGGCCGGACATTGTCCTCTACAACAAGTGAGGGGCCTGGGTGGGAGGGGGCGGGGCTCCGGGCCCACCCCGGCCTGTCTGGTTGGAGTCCCCACCCTTGGGGAGCCAGGACCCCCTTCTCAGCGCCGAGCTGCTGCCCGCCCCGTGACATCACCTGTCCCCAACCCGCACCTGTTTGTCATAGAGAAGGACTCCAGGACCACACCCTGCTCGGGCTGTCCTTGGGGTGTTAGCCAAGTGCACTGGCAGTGGGCAGACCAGTGGACAGCGGCATCTGTCCCACAGTGGACAGACTAGCCAGCGGCATCTGTCTGGAGCCAGCCAGGCCAGGTCACACGGCCTGCAGACCTGCTGGCTGGGTCACGAGTGACTGACAACTCTGACACTGCCCCTCCAGGAGTGGCGTGATACAGGACAGCTCCAGAAGGCATCGGGTGCCCGGGAGAGGGCAGCTGGGTCTGCTGAGTGAGCAAGGGGGGGCAAAACCTGGGCGGCCCTGGGCTGCAGGCGTGGTGCGCCGGAACAGTGGTGACCCGGCAGCGGAGGAGATCGGGGCCTGGCACGGCCACCCCTAGGGGAAGGGTCTCTTCCCCTTGGCCACACCGAAACACTCAGGGTGACCCAGGCTCTGTGCTCACTTCGTGGTGCTCGACATGACCCAGACCAGCCCGAGCAGGGCCAGCACCTTCCACTGTGCTGTCTCTGCCGGGGGTACAGGCCAGGCCAGAGCAGGAGCCTTAGCGACTGGACCTCAACACCCCTAGTACCGGCAGCCCGCAGGGCGGTGCGCTGGCCCAGCCACGGAGTGCCTCACTGGCCTGACTCCTGGACACAGAACAGGCCAGGTCAGGGAGCTGGGGCCAGCCGTCTGTCCGGCTCTGCAGGTGGCTGGCCCTGAGAGTCTAAGCAGGGGTGGAGTCATAGGCTAGAGTGTGACCCCCACGGGTGAGATGCGGGTCCCAGGAGGCCTTGAAAAGACTGCCAGTGTGGCGGGTGCTGCCGGGCAGTGTGGTGGCTGGGGATGGGGCCACGTGGACGGCGTGGGAGGTGGTGCAGGCCAGGGCCACAGTAGGGTGTCGATGAAGGGGTGCAGTGAGGGAGGGTGACCCCCACCACTGCTCTGGGACCAGCCTTGCCTCACCTCCTGGACACAAACCCCAGAGAAAAGGCTACCTGGACCCCCGCCCGCCCAGTGCTGTGACCATACCCCTCCCTCAGGGCACACCAAAGAACAAGCATGACCTTCACTCCCAACAATCACAGGGGCCAGGGCGTTAGGGCACCCTAGCCTGTGTCACCCCAGGGAGGGCGGACGGCTCTGGGGCCCCAGTGCTGGGGCAAGCCTGCGGCTGTTGCAGCTGCCACAATGCAGGGCAGGGTGAGTGGGGGGTAGGGACAGCCGTGGGCACAGGTGCAGGGGGCCAGGTGTGGGCCTCAGCCGCTGCTCTCTCTCCTGGCCAGCGCGGACGGGGACTTTGCGGTTACCCACCTCACCAAGGCGCACCTGTTCCGACGGGCGGGTGCAGTGGACGCCCCAGCCATCTACAAGAGCTCCTGCGGCATCGACGTCACCTTCTTCCCCTTCGACCAGCAGAACTGCACCATGAAGTTCGGCTCCTGGACCTATGACAAGGCCAAGATCGACCTGGTGAGCATGCACAGCCGCGTGGACCAGCTGGACTTCTGGGAGAGCGGCGAGTGGGTGATAGTGGACGCCCGTGGGCACCTACAACACGCGCAAATACGAGTGCTGCGCCGAGGTGTACCCAGACATCACCTACGCCTTCGTCATCCGCCGCCTGCCGCTCTTCTACACCGTCAACCTCATCCTGCCCTGCCTGCTGCTGTCCTGCCTGACCGTGCTGGTCTTCTACCTGCCGTCCGGCTGCGGCGAAGGTGACGCTGAGCATCTCCGTGCTGCTCTCGCTCACCGTCTTCCTGCTGCTCATCACCGGGATCATCCCGCCGACGTCCCTCGTCATCCCGCTCATCGGCGAGTACCTGCTCTTCACCATGGTCTTCGCCACGCTCTCCATCGTCATCACCGTCTTCGTGCTCAACGTGCACCTGCCGCGCACGCACGCCATGCCCGCCTGGGTGCGCCGGGCCTTCCTGGATGTGCTCCCGCGGCTGCTCTTCATGCAGCGGCCGGCCGTGGTCAAGGACAGCTGCCGGCGGCTCATCGAGTCCATGCACAAGCCGCCTAGCGCCCCACGTCTGGCCCGAGCCCGAGGAACAGCTCCGCATCGGGAGCCGGGTTCTGACATCCTCCCAGCCCTCCGATGACCCCCGGGAAATGCCGGTCAAGCCCCCGCCTACCAGCCCAGCAGCCTCACACGGGGCCTCTGCTCTGCCACCCGGGAGGCCACACGTGACAGCCCAGGCCCCGGGGGTCCCCCTGCTGGCAGGGGCCTGACCAGAACCTGGTCCCTCAGCACCCAGCACATGGCGCCTCCCAGCCAGGCCCTGGGGGGCAGTGTCCGTGCCGCTCCCGGAGCATCCAGGGCTGTGCCCCCCAAGACGGAGAGCCCCCGGCAGACGGCACCCCCACAGCGGCCCAGCACCTGCCCCCCAGGCCAGCCCTGTGTGTGCACCTGCAGGAAGGAGCCTCCGGCACCCCCAGACTCAGCACCCCAGGCCCTGTCACCGGCCCTGACGCGAGCGGTGCAGGGCGTGCGGCACATCGCCAACCACCTGAAGGCCGAAGACGCCGACTTCTCAGTAAGTCCCAGCAGCCCACAGCATCTCTGCATCCTCCCCGCCTCCCCCGGGCCCCCAGGGCTGAGCCAGGCCGGTCACCGAGGCCTTGCAGCACCTGTTTCCCCACCCTGTGTCCACTGCCCGCTGGCCTCCCGGAGGCAGAGGAGGTGTCTGGGCCGGCGTCTGGGGTAAAGCCCTATGCTACCCAGCCACACCCCAAACTGGACAGTCTGAGGGTGGTACAGACCCATCAGCTTTGAGGTCCAGGGTCCTAGGCAAGCCTGGCACTCCCTTGGCCTCCAGCTTGGACTGGGCATCCTGAGGGTGTGCACAGGAGCACCTGGTTTGGGGGCTGGTGCCGTTGTCCGCATGAGCGCAGGGCCAGGCAGGTCCCCGTGCCACCGCCATCCTGTCCATCAGGTCTGCTGTGCCTGCCAGCCCCGGGGGGTCACATGCAGGGACAGGCAGGGCCAGTGCACACACAGAGCACCGCAGGATGTGGCTGTCTCTGCCCTCATCACACCCAGTCCCCAGGCTGGGAGCTGTTCCAGTTGGGAGGTCTGGGAATGCCCTTGCCAAGAGCCCTGAGCTAGGAGTACGTGAAGGGTGGGTAGCCTGCAGGGGGTAGGGTGAGGCCCAAGGCCTGAGCGCAGGGTGTGCTGGAGCCCAGCAGCTGGCCCAGAGCTGCCTGAGACTGCACCAGCTGGCTGGACACAATGGTGTGGCTGGCACCAGCCTTGGGGACTGGCTGCGGGGAAGGGGCTGCCTGGTCCCTCCCTCCGAGGTCAGTCACCTGCCCCGCTATAGACTCCAGCTTCTCTGAACTGGAGCACCAGCATGAAAAATCCCGACCACGGCTGTGGCCCAGCTGATGGACAGTGCTAGGCGGGCTGGGCAGGGCTGCAGGCCATCTCGAACCCTCGGGCTGGCTTCCTTCTCTCGCCTCCCTGAGCCCCTGGGGTGCAGGGAGCCTTGCAGGTGCCCAGGCTAGGGATGAGCTCCCCTCCTTGCCAGAGCCAGGGACCACTGGACTGTCCACAGGACACTTGTCCCGCAAGGCCGCCCTGGGGCTGGGGCCCTCTGGGCTTGGCCTACTGCCATCTGCAGTACGGGGTGGGTTCTGCTTCCCCGGCCACTGTAATACAGCCTGGCCGAGCATGGCCCCAAGCCTCAGCTGTGGCCTGCACAGAGCTCACCTGGGCAGCAGAGAGCTGGCACACGGCTGTTCCTCGGGGTCCTCCCTGCTGGGAGCCTCGTGGGGCTCCACACTGACCGGCTTGTCTATGCGGCTCGTGGCCGCTGTCCCCACAGGTGAAGGAGGACTGGAAGTATGTGGCCATGGTCATCGACCGCCTCTTCCTCTGGCTGTTCGTGCTCATCTGCCTGCTGGGCACCGTGGGCCTCTTCCCTGCCGCCCTGGCTGGCGGGCATGATCTAGGCTCGGCTGGGCCCACGGGACAGTGGCCATGGGGCAGGCGGGCCCAACCCTGCACAGGGTCCCCAGATGACCCAGCAGCGCCCCCTCCTGGGTCCCTGTCGAAGATGTGAGGGGCTGGGAGCTGATTAAAGTTTCTTGGGGCACAACCACTTGGCTGCCTCTGTGAGGGCATGGCCCCTGGGCGTGTGGGGCGCCAGCACTCGCCCCGACCGACAGTCCCATGCAGGGGCCACATCACCCAGGGCTCCCCGGCGCTGGTGAGGAGCCTGGATTGAGCCCCCTCCATGTGGCTGTTTCTGCGGGCTGCAGCCCGGTGGTTGAGTCCCTGAGGGGGTGAGGGGCCCCCGCCCAGCCCACCAGCAGGGGAGAGGCACAGATCACACGATCCCTAGGCGTGCTCTCTGGGAGGCCTGGGCAGTCCTTGGGCCAGCAGCTTCCTTCCCTGACCTCTCAGCCAGGGAACCCCGTGGGATCGGGCCCCCTTGGATAGTGACTGGGCTGCAGGCACACAGGGCATCTGTCCTCACAGGCCGAAGGGCAGTGCCCAGCTCTGCCCACACGCAGGGCCATGTCCTTCAGTACAGGACACCTCAAGGGCTGGAGCGATGGTCCAGTGAGTAGGGCATTTCCCTTGCATGTGGCTGACCCCACATGGTCCCCAGAGCACTGCCAGGAGTGATCCCTGAGGGGCAGAGCCAAGAATAAAACCTGAGCATCACCAGGCGTGACACCACAGACAGTAAGAAAAAGGACAGGAAGGGACATCTCGAGCTGGCTGGGACCCCCAGCCCCCCCCAGCCCCCACCTCAAGGACGCATGGGCACTCAGGCACAGAGCGGCCGGCACGGTACTGCTCACTCGAGTCCACCTGACCAAGGGCACCGGAAACAACTGAGTCCCCCATGACCCTGGACGCCCGGCCCTCCCACACAGCAGACTGGGGCGGCGCTGGGCCGCGCACCTGATTTTACGCGTCACGATGGTGGCGCATGAGCGCCTCAGAGGGCCCAGCTCTGCACAAGGCGCCCTGGCGAGGGAAATGCACCCAGGCCAGCACTTGCTGCCCAGGCCTGTGGCCTCCAGGGCCCTTAGGGCAGAGCGGAGCCTCCCCACAGCATAGCCCTGAACTATCCTAGCCTGTCAGCCTCCTGCTCACTGCGGTGGTGCTCCTGAGGTCCAGCTTCAGGGTCCATTGTGCAGTGCGCTTTCTGGAAAGTTCTGCCACCTTTTAGCTCCTGCCACCTGTCTACACGTCTCCTAAGGCAGCAGTGAGCCACGCCTCAGCACCCGTGCCAGGCCTACAGCACAGGGGAGGCCATCTGGGCACCCCAGTGCAGGGGGAGCCCCTCTGCACTGCCCTTCCGGACACCGCCACCTTCCTTAGAGGGGCACAGAACTCGTCAGGGGGAATGGGGTGGAGAAGCCACAAAGGGGTCCTGGTTGGTTGTCAGGCCTAAAGGTGCAGGACTCAGAAATGCCGTTACAGGGGACAGCCCACTCTTGGTGCCCAAACAGAGAACCTCTGGTCACCGGGTCCATGTGTCCAGTCACTTTTCACCAGCCTACACCCCTGCCCAGGGAGCTGGTGGGTGCCCCTAGGCTCAAGACCCCCCAGGGAGGGCGGGGAAGGCCTGGCTTCCCACACACAGCTGGGAACCTTTGGCTCGCTCGCTCGTGGTTCAGCATTGGGGAGGGGGGGGTAGTCTGGGTTCTGCAGGCAGGAGGCCGCGGTCAGAGAAGGGATGTGCAACCCTCGTCCTCAAGTGTGGGTCCAGGCAGGGCCACACAGACCCCACCCTGCAGCCCGTAACGCAGCAGCAGAGGGCGGCCGCCACAGCAGCCCTGCAGCTCAAGCAGCCAGGACGGGGCGGCAGATGCGGAACCAACAACCGCTGCAGCCAGTGGGACGCCCACAGGGACCCGCAGGACGAAGGCGAGGCGCGGCCGGCCCGACAGAGATCTGCGAGGCAGCGGTACGGGGTCGGGTCCCAGGCCAAGATGACAGCAGCTGTGCAGACCGGAAGCTGGGAACAAGACGGCCCCTCTCCAGGGCCCCCACACGCCGGAAGCGCTCCGAGCAGTGGCCGGGAAGGCGACCCTCCCCAACACACCAGCCTGACCTCGCACCTAGCGGCCCCTCCATCCCTAGATGGGGAACACCCCCGCCCCGCCTTCCCACACAGGCTCAGGGGCGCTTGGGGCCATGTGCAGGGCCGGAGAGGGTTTATTAGGAGGGTAGCCACCCCAGCAGCAGCAAGACCCCTAGGCCCTGCCCCGGCCCCATCCCCACCCAGAGCTGCTGGGCGCATAGGATGCAGGGTAAAGCCTCTGTGGGCGGAGCCTCTGATAAGGGCAGGATGGGGCAGGGCCAGTGTCTGGCAGGGGCGGGGCCCCACGAACCATAGCCACCATGGGCGGGGGCCTCCACTGGCTTCTCTTGCTGATGGGGCTGGGGGCAGAGCCTCCTTCACGGAAGACGGGCCGGGATTGGCGGCTGGGTCGGTGCCCTGACTAGCGAGGCTACCAGTCCTGCACATCCCAGCCATCGCCTGCCAAGGTTGGGGCCACCTTCCTGGGGGCTGGGGTCCTGCCCTCGCCGCCACCACCGCCGTCGCTGAGGTCGCTGCTCCTGTTGTTGGAGGCTGAGCCCCACACGTCCCAGCCGTCCGAGCAGCTCTTCTCGGCAGACACGTCTGCGCAGGTCCAGCTGTCGCTGCTCGGGGACTGGCGCGCCCTGCCTGGCTCCGGGCCTCCGAAGCTGTCCCAGAAGCTCTGGTCGATGGCGCTGTTCTGGTAGCTGTCCCCGCCGCTGTTCTGGTAGCTCTGGCCCTCCGGGGTCTGCAACGGAGAGAAGAGGACTGAGCCCACCCACTAGGGCACCGTGAGCAGACAGGAGGGGACCATCGGACCCTCTGTGGCTCCCTGGAGGATACGGAGAGGAGAGGGGACCCACGGCCTTTCTCAGCCCCGCACCCACCCAGACCTGCAGCACTGCCTCCCCTGAGCCCAGGGCCCTGCAGCAGGAACACAACAAGCAGGGCCCCTCCTGGCCACCAGGCAGGGGGCCGTAACCAGAGGGACGCAGGGATGCCTCCCCTCACAGGTGCAGCTGAGGCCTCAGCCTCCCAGCCCTGAGCTCTAAGCCAGGTCGGGGCACTGAGGCTTGCCCTGTGCACAGGGGTCCCGGGGGGCCTCAGGGTTATCTCAAGGAATAGAGACATGCAGTTGGGCAGGCCCAGGGCATGAGAGCACCGAGCACACCTGTCCGGGTCGTCCCTCTGCCCTGCCGGAGAAGAAGGAGGTAACGTCTCGCCAGCCCCGGCTGCCAACATCCTGCACCTGTGGGGGCGGGGCGGGGCCGAGAGCTGGCTGAGGGGGCAGATCATGGGCCTGTGGGGAGCAGGAGCATGCACGGGGAGAGAGAGTGGAAGCAAGCAGGGCCGAGGGAAGGCGGAGCAGCAGAGCTGGGGGAGGAGCACGGGAGGGGAGGCGGGAACAGGGGGAGGGGAGGGGCTCAGAGGTTGGGCCCAGCCCCACCCCCCCAGAGGGCCTGCTGGGAGGTGGTGGTCAGGTTGGCCTCAGCCAGCCAGAGGCCCAGCACTCACCGGGGAAAGGACAATGGCAGCAAAGAGGACGAGGACAGAAACGAGCCGCCAGCAGCCTGTGCCTGCCCTGGGTCCCAGCTGCACCCACACGGGGCCAGAAAGAACCTGCCCAAAAGGCGCGCTTACCCTCTCCTGGGCCGGCTTGAGAACGTTCTCGCTCAGACTCTGGCCCAGCTCGGATGCCTGTGGGTGGGGGGGTGCAGTCACAACTTGGGGACACAGGAGCCACAGGAAGGGGGAGCCCAGGGACGCCCGCAGACAGACTGGGTCAGAGGCCATAGCAGTTGGCCGCGGGCACCCAGACAGGACACTGAGTTGGGTGCCCTGGGTGCCGGGACAGCCACTAGAACAAGCACAAGGGAAGGTCTTGCAGGAACCAGTGTGGGCGGATGCTAGGTTAAGAATAAAGCCACAAAACACGCAAAGACAGCAGCAGCTGCTGAGCTTGGAGTGACAAAGAAAAGCGACCAAAGCTCCTCCAGGGAGCCGGTGCCCCCACCTGCAGCTGGTCCCCAGTACCTGCACCTACAGCTGCTCTCTGAGCCGCCCTGTGCAGGCGCCCCGCAGACCAGTTCCCACAGCGGCGGGAGGGCAGGCATGCGCGGTCCAAGGGGAGCCTTACCAGCTCTGGCTGCTGCTTGGAGCCCCAGAACTGGTCCAGACAGCATGAGGAGAGAGGCCAGAGAGCAGGAGAGGGCGAGGCCGAACAGTGGCGTTGGCAAAGCCCAGAAGCCTGAGGCAGGCCTCGCCTGATCCTAGTGCCACCCAACCGCCTCTATCCCCAACAGAAAACTTTCCAGAGCCTCTCAGGGGCTTGCACCAGGGCCCAGAGGCGGGGACAGAGCAGCACGGCAAACAGGTCACCCTTCTGCAGACCACCGCCCGCCCCCAAGGCACGCACCACCACGGGCCCCTGAGCTTCCCACGAAGAAGGGGCCCCACAGGCGGAAGCTGCTGTGACCTCCCGGCTCTCGGCACAGGGCCCCAACACGCTCCCAACACCGTGGTACCTTCTGCGTGGCCTGGCTGCCAAACTTGGTGGCCTGAAAGCAAAGGAGTGGAGATGCAGGCGCAGCCAGGAGGGGGCCCTCTTCCTCCCCAGCCCAGGACAGGGGGGCACCAACAGGCCTCCAAGCCCTGGAGAAAGGCTACATGAAGGGCTGTGGTGCCCCAAGGCCTGCGAGCGGGAGGCAGCATGCAGCAGGGAGGCCCCAAGGCCCCTTCCCGTCCTCTCCCCCACAGGAACCCTGAGCTTACGCCCTCCTTGGCGGCCGGCGAACCTGCTGGCTCCCGAGGTGAAACTGCTCCAGCCCTGAGCAAGCAGTCACAGGGTCAGCTGTGCCACCGCAGGTGACCACTGAGCCCAGCAGTGTAGCCCCTGCACTCAGAGCCCTGCACCTGACCACACCTTGACTCAGCACCTCACCCCCCACTCAGCGTCCCACACAAACCCGATCCTGCACTCAGCACCTCACCCCTGCACTCAGCGTCCCACACTCGATACCCGACCCTGCACTCAGCACCTCACCCCTGCACTCAGCGTCCCACACTCGATACCCGACCCTGCACTCAGCACCTCACCCCTGCACTCAGCGCCCCACCCCCGTCCTGCACTCAGCACCTCACCCCTGCACTCAGCGTCCCACACTCGATACCCGTCCCTGCACTCAGTGCCTCACCCCTGCACTCAGCACCTCACCCCTGCACTCAGCGTCCCACACTCGATACCCGACCCTGCACTCAGCACCTCACCCCTGCACTCAGCACCTCACCCCTGCACTCAGCGTCCCAGCACTCAGTGCCTCACCCCCTGCACTCAGCGTCCCACACTGATACCCGACCCTGCACTCAGCGCCTCACCCCTGCACTCAGTGTCCCACACTTGATACCCGACCCTGCACTCAGCACCTCACCCACACTCACTGCCCACCGCAGGACACCACTTGCCCGCCTACAGGGAAGCTACCCTGCAGTGGGCCACCCCCCCCCCACCCCTCCTGCTTCTCAAAGGCCTGGCAGTCTTCCCTGCAAGCACACTTCCCTATTCACCCAGCTTGGCCTCACTTCCAGAAGACGAGACGCTGTCACAACTGCCCTGGAGACCCCTTCCTAGAGCCACCCTCGTGAAAGGGGCCGTGCAGCAGTCCAGCCCCGGTCCCACCCCCGTTGGCCTGAGGAGGAAAATATGCTTTTCTTCTTGGGGACGCCCCAGTCACGCTCAGAGCTCCAGGCCACGCTGGGTGCTTCAGGATGGAAAATGTGAAACGGGTCATGAGCCAGCAGGATGCTGGCGGCTATGGCTGCATGGACAGGGGAAGCCATAGTGGCCTCAATCCAGCGCAGACTTGGATGGCGCAGTCGCCTCAGACCCAGCACAGGCCCTCGCCCAGCACCCTGCAGGCCCTCACCGAGCACAGTGACGACATGGCGTGGTTGAGGGAAATCACCCTCTTTCTGGGCTGGCGGCACCGTGTTCCCAAAGCCCACATAGCGCTTCTCTGGGGCCCTGCATAACAAGGCAGTGTGGGCCGGGCGGCAGAACAGGTCATTCCTGAGCCCGGGTCCCTGAGCACCACGCCCTTCTGGGGTCCTCCCCCAAGCCCACCGCCTCACCCCTGGTAGGAAGACAGGTCCTCGATCAGCCAGTCCTCAAAGGCCTTGTCAGAGGAGGCAGTGCTACTCGGGGCCTGCCCAGCAATGCTGAAAGAGAGGGTGGGGAGCCCTGAACCTCCCAACTCCCGAAAACTGGGGCCCGGGGCCAGGACACCAGCAGCTCTGTCCAGAGATGGTCCGATCCGTGGCCCTTCTGACACGGGTACCCTGTCTTAGTGGTGCAGGATAGCAGCCCCGGGTTACCAGTCACAGCTGAGCCCTGCAGGCTCGGTGACTGCTGGGACCACGCAGAACCAGGGCTGCTGCAGGGGCAGAGGGAGGTGGGCTACCGGGGCAGAGGCGGGCGCGTCTTAGGCTGAGGTGGGGTCCAGTTCTGGGCGGGCGATGTCTCCAGGCACCATTCTTTCCCTTCAGCCAATGTGGCCACCTGTGGGGTACAGGGTGAGGGTCAGTGCCAGACCCAACAGGGATCCAGGCACACTCGGGGAGCCAAACAGGGCAGAGGCCACCTGCCGGGCCGAGGCCTCAGGCTGGCTGGGCCCGCGGCGCCACCTCCCCGCCTGAGGAAAGGAGACCTGGTCCCGGAAGAGGGCGGCGGCCTTGCTGCTGTACTTGTCCTGCAGAGACCAGCAGGGGTCATAGTCCTCCTGCGCCTCCAGGAAGGCTCGGAACTTGGCGTTGCCGCCCACCTTCATCTTCTCCAGCTCAATGTCCTTCCATTTGTCCATGGTGACTGAGCGCACGAAGCTGGAACAAGATGCCCAGTGAGCTCCCATCAGGCCAGGATGCACGCCTGCTTTTCAGCGACCACGGGGGCACTGACCTGAGGTGCACCCCAAGTCCACGGTGCTTCCCGAGCACTCCAGGCAGATCCAAATGCCGTAGGTGACGCTCACCCACTGAGGGCTGAAGGCGCCGCACTCGGCACACCTGCGGGGCACCGGCACTCAGCAAGACCCACCCGCACCCTCGGGGTCCCCCCCCCTGCCAGCACCTACATTATTGTCATCTTGCACTCGCACGTCCTTGAGAACTTTCCTGGTCCTGGGACTGGCCATGATGCTACAAAGGGGAGACAACGGGGGCCTCACTGTGGTGCTCCAGATGGGCCCCCAAAGCTACCCCAGGGCTCACATGCTCACGGTGCCATCCCAGACGGGGACCCCTCTAGTGCTGCCATGCGGGCACCATCTCCCCAGAGAAGCCCCGATTGACGGCCACACTTGCTCCCCCAAGAACTTTGAGGCCCAGGGATAGACGGACCCAACCGCTCGGTGGACTGTAAATGAGCTCTGCCCCAAATGAGGCAACTGTGTAGACGAGATCGGCCCCACTTGAGGCAATGTACAGACGAGCCCCAGAAACTGTAGGTCAGCTCTCCGAGTAGCGAGCTCTGCGCACCTGAGGGGACTGTGTAGATGAGCTCTGCCTCACCTGAGGGGACTGTGTAGACAAGCTCTGCCCCACCTGAGGGGACTGTGTAGATGAGCTCTGTGCACCTGAGGGGACTGTGTAGACGAGCTCTGCGCACCTGAGGGGACTGTGTAGTCGAGCTCTGCCCCACCTGAGGGGACTGTGTAGACGAGCTCTGCCCCACCTGAGGGGACTGTGTAGATGAGCTCTGCCCACCTGAGGGGACTGTGTAGATGAGCTCTGCCCCACCTGAGGGACTGTGTAGACGAGCTCTGCGCACCTGAGGGGACTGTGTAGAGCGAGCTCTGCCCCACCTGAGGGGACTGTGTAGATCGAGCTCTGCGCACCTGAGGGGACTGTGTAGACGAGCTCTGCCCACCTGAGGGGACTGTGTAGACGAGCTCTGCCCCACCTGAGGGGACTGTGTAGATGAGCTCTGCCCCACCTGAGGGGACTGTGTAGACGAGCTCTGCGCACCTGAGGGGACTGTGTAGACGAGCTCTGCCCACCTGAGGGACTGTGTAGATGAGCTCTGCGCACCTGAGGGGACTGTGTAGACGAGCTCCTGCCCACCTGAGGGGACTGTGTAGACGAGCTCTGCCCCACCTGAGGGGACTGTGTAGATGAGCTCTGCCCCCACCTGAGGGGACTGTGTAGATGAGCTCTGTGCACCTGAGGGGACTGTGTAGACGAGCTCTGCCCACCTGAGGGGACTGTGTAGACGAGCTCTGCGCACCTGAGGGGACTGTGTAGACGAGCTCTGCCCCACCTGAGGGGACTGTGTAGACGAGCTCTGCCCACCTGAGGGGACTGTGTAGATGAGCTCTGCCCCACCTGAGGGGACTGTGTAGACGAGCTCTGCCCCACCTGAGGGGACTGTGTAGACGAGCTCTGCCCCACCTGAGGGGACTGTGTAGAGGAGCTCTGTGCACCTGAGGGGACTGTGTAGACGAGCTCTGCCCCACCTGAGGGGACTGTGTAGACGAGCTCTGCCCCACCTGAGGGGACTGTGTAGACGAGCTCCTGCGCACCTGAGGGGACTGTGTAGACGAGCTCTGCTCCACCTGAGGGGACTGTGTAGACGAGCTCTGCTCACCTGAGGGGACTGTGTAGACGAGCTCTGCCCCACCTGAGGGGACCGTGTAGATGAGCTCTGCCCCACCTGAGGGGACTGTGTAGACGAGCTCTGCCCCACCTGAGGGGACTGTGTAGACGAGCTCTGCCCCACCTGAGGGGACTGTGTAGACGAGCTCTGCCCCACCTGAGGGGACTGTGTAGACGAGCTCTGCGCACCTGAGGGGACTGTGTAGACGAGCTCTGCCCCACCTGAGGGGACTGTGTAGACGAGCTCTGGCCCCACCTGAGGGGACTGTGTAGAGCGAGCTCTGCGCACCTGAGGGGACTGTGTAGACGAGCTCTGCCCCACCTGAGGGGACTGTGTAGACGAGCTCTGCCCCACCTGAGGGGACTGTGTAGACGAGCTCTGCGCACCTGAGGGGACTGTGTAGACGAGCTCGCGCACCTGAGGGACTGTGTAGACGAGCTCTGCGCACCTGAGGGGACTGTGTAGATGAGCTCTGTGCACCTGAGGGGACTGTGTAGACAAGCTCTGCCTCACCTGAGGGGACTGTGTAGATGAGCTCTGCCCCACCTGAGGGGACTGTGTAGATGAGCTCTGCGCACCTGAGGGAACTGTGTAGACGAGCTCTGCGCACCTGAGGGGACTGTGTAGACGAGCTCTGCGCACCTGAGGGGACTGTGCAGACAACCTCTGCCTCACCTGAGGGGACTGTGTAGACGAGCTCTGTGCACCTGAGCGGACTGTGTAGATGAGCTCTGTGCACCTGAGGGGACTGTGTAGATGAGCTCTGTGCACCTGAGGGGACTGTGTAGACGAGCTCTGCGCACCTGAGGGGACTGTGTAGACGAGCTCTGCGCCACCTGAGGGGACTGTGCAGACAACCTCTGCCTCACCTGAGGGGACTGTGTAGACGAGCTCTGTGCACCTGAGCGGACTGTGTAGATGAGCTCTGTGCACCTGAGGGACTGTGTAGATGAGCTCTGTGCACCTGAGGGGACTGTGTAGATGAGCTCTGTGCACCTGAGGGGACTGTGTAGATGAGCTCTGTGCACCTGAGGGGACTGTGTAGATGAGCTCTGTGCACCTGAGGGGACTGTGTAGATGAGCTCTGTGCACCTGAGGGGACTGTGTAGATGAGCTCTGCGCACCTGAGGGGACTGTGTAGACGAGCTCTGCCCCACCTGAGGGGACTGTGTAGACGAGCTCTGCCCCACCTGTGTGGACTGTGTAGGCGCACTCTGCCCTGTCTTAGGTGACTGCGTAAGCACACTCTGACCCACCTGAGGGAGTGGCTGTATAGACAAGCTCTGCACCACCTGAGGGGCTGTGTAGACGCGCTCTGCCTGTCTGTGGGGACTGCATAGACACACTCTGCCCAGTCTGTGGTGACTGTGAGACGCATTCTGCCCTGTCTTAGGTGACTGCGTAGACACACCTGACCCACCTGAGTGGCCGTGTAGACAAGCTCTGCACCACCTGAGTGGCTGTGTAGACGCACTCTGCCCTGTCTGTGGTGACTGCATAGACACACTCTGCCCAGTCTGAGGTGACTGTGAGATGCATTCTGCCCTGTGAGGTGACTGTGTAGACACACCCTGACCCACCTGAGTGGCCGTGTAGACAAGCTCTGCACCACCTGAGTGGCTGTGTAGACAAGCTCTGCCCTCTCTGAGCTGCCCATGGGCAAGCTTGGCTGCCACGATCCTCAGCCTATGGCAGCCTCAGGAGACCTGCGTTTCCTCTCTCACCCCAAGGGAGTCAACACCAAGTCTCTGCTCCCAAGGGCAGCCAGTGCCCCCATCAGACTGTCTCCGGGGACTAACCGGAAGAAGTCATGGCCACTGCTGACTGACCGTGCAGGGACATGGGGGACAGCAGCGTCGGGACGGGGTGGGGGCGGCGGGGCACGGCGGAGAGGAGCGGGCAGCAGGGGCAGAGATGGCAGGAGGGCGGAGGTGGGGGCGCAGGAGGTGCCGGCTGGGCCCTCTGGGGGCTTCGGGGCCCGACCCGTCAGGGGCGGCTCTGGGTGCGGACCCGCGTTACCGAGGCGCGAACGCGCGGGCAGGGCTGGGGCCTCCGGCGAAAGCGGGGTCAGCCTGGCGGCGCGACCCCAGGGAACTGTGCGCTGGGGGCCGGGCGGGGAGGCCGCGCGGGGACAGGCGGGAGCTCGCGAGGACGCCGGGGCGGAGGGGAGGCAGGAGGACGGCGGGGCAGGGATGGGGCTGGGGGCGGCGGTCCGTGTGCAGAGAGGCGAGCCCGGGGTCGGGCGGGGGCGCTTACGTGGCGGGCAGGGTCCAGCGCCGGCTCTCGGGGCGGTGGACGGGGCCGCTGCGCAGGGAGGTCGCCAGCCGCCCACCCGGCCGCCACCAGCTTCCGGCTACGTTGTGCCCTGGCCGCAAGGCATGCCGGCGCGGGGAGGGGGCCGCGGCGGCGCTTCCGGGGCGTGGCTATCTGCGGCCCCGCCCCGGTCGCCAAGGAGACGCGTTGGGGGCGGGGCGCGAGCGGGGAGCGGGGCCGGGAGAGCGCCAGAGACCGAGGCTGCGCCTTTTTATTTATTTATCTTTCTGCTTTTTGGGGGTCACACCCGGCAATGCTCAGGGGTTACTCCTGGCTCTGCACTCAGGGATCACTCCTGGCGGTGCTTGGGGACCATATGGGATGCCGGGAATCGAACCGGGTCAGCTGCGTGCAAGGCAAAGTCCTCCCGGCTGTGCTGTGGCCCCGGGACTCCTGGCTTCGCTCCCGGCACCACGTGGCAGTGTTCAGGAGCAGGTCCGGGTCCCAGAACCGTGGGGCAGGTGCAGGGAGCCGGGTGTGACCCGGGAGGGGTGACTGGACACACGTTACACACGTCTCAGGCGCCGTGAACCACGCACACCGCCTCTTGCACGGGCGCGTCGCCATGTCCCTGCAGCTGCTTCACGGCTGGACAGTGCCGGGTTAGCGCTCTGGTTACGGTCATCCAGCACCTGGGTCCTCCAGGCCCGGCGGGAGAGACTCCTGGGCACTATCAGGTGGGGCCTCAAAATGAAAAGAAGTCACACAGATGTTCTGCACTGCCGCACAGGCCAAGAGCAGGGGTCACGCGGAGGAGTGAGCCATGTCACACACCCGTGTCCCGCACAGGCGTCACGCACCAACACCATGTGGGGCATCACAC
This sequence comes from Cryptotis parvus, assembly GCA_021461705.1. NCBI lineage: Eukaryota > Metazoa > Chordata > Mammalia > Eulipotyphla > Soricidae > Cryptotis > Cryptotis parvus. Next base: position 49,837 of record JAJIBD010007016.1, on the reverse strand, counting down.
ACAGCTACGCTAACTGCAAAACCGGGTACACAGGCCCGAGTAAGTGGGAGCCCGGGAGAGCTGTGCACTCGGGCCTGAGGGGAGTGGGTGGCCCAGAAGGGGCCTGCGGGGCTCTGGAGCAACCGCGAGCGCCCACACAAGGAAGTCCCTGCTGCTGAACTCAGAATTGGCCAGCGCCGTCCAGTAACCCCCAACCCTCTCTGGCCTGGGCTCCTGTGCAGATGTTGGACCTGGTAAGTCCGGAGGCCTGTTCAGTGGTCTGGGCAGAGCCGCCGTGTGGCTGGGGCAAGGGGTGGGCAGGGGCACTGCAGGGGGCGTGACGGCAGGCTGAGGAGGGCTCCATCAGAGTGGGCGGGCCCTGCTGCCACCTCCACCACAGCCCCTCGGTCTCTCCACCACGCAGTCCCATGGAGCCTCCACGTCTCTCCACAAAGGGTGTCACACCTCTGTGACGCCAGGAGAACCAAGACAGGGACCTCACAGAACCCTGGAGAACTCGGAAGAACCAAGACAGGGGCACCCCACAGGAGAGAATCCGGGAGAGCCAAGGAGGGCTGCAGGATGGATGGGGAGGAAATGAATACGAGGGGCCTCGCAGCCGGGGTGCGCCTGGAGCGCCGAGGGCCTCGCAGCCGAGGTGCGCTGCGGTTCTGCTCACTGCCATGGTCACACGTGGGGCTGAGGGGCATGGCCTGATCTCACAGGAATGATGGCCTCCACCTGGAGGACCAGAAGGCCGGTGGATCAGCCTGTGGTCAGTCCTGAATGCCAGCACTCTCTTGGGCCTGGGGTCGGCCACCAGGCTGTTTGTCCCATGCACTCGGGGACAGGCTTGTCCATGTCCCAGAGGAGCTGGAGGAAGGTCAGCAGGAGAGGGGGAGGGGCAGAATGGGATTTGGAGGCAGGGGGACCTGTGTGAGGCTGGGCAGGAAGAAGACGCCCCTTCTGGGCCCTGGCTTGTGGATAAACGGTGGCACCAGGCTCAAAGAGCCCCAAACCAGCATGGCACGTCTCCCTCAGCTGACCAGTTAGTTCCAAAGGAACATCTCAAGGTACTCAGCCAGGAGCTCTCCAAAATAGGAGTAGTGTGAAATCGAGACACAAGACAGTCCTTCAGGGCCACTCTTGAGTGGGCGGGGCTGGAGGAGCTTTAAGAATAGCTGCAGAGAAAACACCTGCAGTGACAACAGCAGCAGAGACAACACCCGTCAGAGACAACAGCTGTAGATAAAGCGCCTGCAGGGAACACCCGCAGAGACAACACACACAGGGACAACACCCGCAGGGACAACATCCGCAGGGACAACACCCACAGAGACAACATTTGCAGGGACAACACCCGCAGGGACAACACCTGTAGATAAAGCAACTGCAGGGAACACCCGCAGAGACAACACCATGCAGGGACAACACCTGCAGAGACAACACCCACAGGGACAACATCTGCAGGGACAACACCTGCAGAGACAACACTTATAGATAAAGCAATGCAGGGAACACCCGCAGAGACAACACCCACAGGGACAACACCCACAGAGACAACACCCGCAGAAACAACATCTGCAGGGACAACACCCAGAGACAACATCTGCAGGGACAACACCTGCAGAGACAACACCTGTAGATAAAGCAACTGCAGGGAACACCCACAGAGACAACACACACAGGGACAACACCCACAGAGACAACACCCGCAGAAACAACATCTGCAGGGACAATACGAGAGACAACATCTGCAGGGACAACACCCCAGAGACAACACCTGTAGATAAAGCAACTGCAGGGAACACCCGCAGAGACAACACACACAGGGACAACACCCCGCAGGGACAAATCCGCAGGGTCAACACCCTCAGGGACAACACCTGCAGAGACAACACCCGCAGGGACAACACCCGCAGGGAGAACACCTGTATAAAAGCACCTACAAGGAATACCCTAGAGCCAACACCCACAGGGACAACACCTGCAGGGACAAACCTGCAGGGTCAACACCCCTCAGGGACAACGCCTGCAGGACAACACCCGCAGAGACAACACCCACAGGGACAACATCCGCAGGGACAACACCCTCAGGGACAACACCCGCAGAGACAACACCCACAGGGACAACACCCGCAGGGGACAACACCCACAGGGACAACACCTGTAGATAAACAACTGCAGGGAACACCCGCAGAGCCAACACCCACAGGGACAACACCCGCAGGGACAAACCTGCAGGGTCAATACCCTCAGGGACAACGCCTGCAGGACAACACCCGCAGGGACAACACCCACAGGGACAACACCCAGGGGGACAACACCCACAGGGACAACACCCGATGGGGACAACACCCGCAGGGACAACACCTGTAGATAAAGCAACTGCAGGGAACACCCGCAGAGCCAACACCCACAGGGACAACACCCGCAGGGACAAACCTGCAGGGTCAATACCCTCAGGGACAACGCCTGCAGGACAACACCCGCAGGGACAACACCCGCAGGGACAACACCCACAGGGACAACACCCGCAGGGACAACACCTGTAGATAAAGCACCTGCAGGGAACACCCGCAGAGAAAGTCCAGGCTGGGGTTTCCTGAAGGAGCTGACTCTGTCCGGGAGACAGAGACGAGGGTCAGACAGCCCGAGTGACAGTGGCCGGGCGCTGTCAGCTGCCCGGAGTGGACCCGCCCCACCTCCTGGCCCCCGGCCGGCCGTGGCTGTGTCGCGGTGGACAACCCGCTAGGGTGGCCCTGAACGGACTCTGCCGCCCAAGGCGCCGACGTCAGCCCTCCAGCCCGGAGGCGGACTCGCAGGTGGACGAGCGAGCACCCGAGCGGGACAGCCCCGAGCTGGGCAGGGACGCGCTCCGGGCAGGGGGGCGGGAGGGCAGCCTTGAGGGAGGGACACCGACCCGTGCCACACGCGGGGTGCTGCCGCGGTCACTCCCGGCACAACAATGGGCGCTTTGCTGGGCCCAGGAGCCCGTGAACAGGTGGGGATCGGGCCCCGGGGATGCGGCGGGCGGCGGCGAGCAGCGAGGCCGGGGCCGGGGCTCTCGCCCTGGGAGCAGGCGGGTCCCAGGGGCCGCGGGAGCCCCCGACTCTCAGCGACCTCCCGTGCCCCGCCCGGAGCGGGGCGCCGCGGGCTCAGGGGGCAGCGGCAGGTGCCCGAGCCGCAGGTGCAGCGCGACGCTCCGGCCCGCCGCACTTCCGGTCTGGCGCTCGCTCTTCCGGCACTTCCGCTCGCCTCCGCGCGCGAGACTCGGACCCGGGCGTGAGATCCGTCCCACCTGGCGGCGGCGCGCAGGCGCGGCGCGTGGCGGCCGCGGCGCTCCCGGCCTGCTCCGCGCGCGCTGACGTCACGAACCCTCGTCCCGCCCCCCGCCGCCGCCGCCGCCGCCGCCGCCGCCGCCATTGGGGTCGGCGCCTCGTCAGTGCGTCCTCGCCTCCCGCCGTCCGCGCCCCGCAGCCGCCGCCCACCGCCAGCCGCAGCCCGGGGACGAGGCGGCGTGGGAGCCCCGGGCCCGCGCTGTGCATGAAGCATGTCGGCCACCAGCGTGGACCCCCAGGTAGCGGACCGGCCGGGAGACGGGGCCGGGGCTCGGCGCGGGCTTCGGGGCGCTGGGCGGTGGGGTCGGGGGGCTCGGCCGCGGCGCCCCCCAGTAACTCTCTCCTTCCCCTGCCGTCGCGCCGTGCCGGGCCGCCGGCGATGCAGAGAAGCCGAGGCCGGGAGAGTAAAGGTGAGCGGCGGGCGGGGGTCCCCACCCCAGGCGCGGGCGCAGTGCGGACAGGGGAAGACCCCCGAGCCGACGTGCCGAGCGACCCCCCGGCCCGAGCCCCGGGGCCCGATCACAGCCCAGCGAGGGGGTCCCTGGTCTCAGCCCTTGGGAGGACCCCCTGGGTCACAGCCCGCGGTGGGGCGGGACCCTGTGGCAGCCGGTGGGCCCCTCCCCAGGGCTGCCCTGCTGTCCTCCCCGGCAGAGGCCCGCACCCTGACGCCCTGCCCTTCTCCAGCCCAGAACAGTTCTCTGCACCGGAAGGACTCGGGCCCCGACAATGACTTCGAGCCCTACCTGTCCGGACCTTCCAACCAGGTGCGCAGTTTCCTCTGACGCCCCTTACGGCAGCGAGGCCAGCCGAGAGCTTGGGGTATGGACGGACACGCTGGGCTGAGCCGCCGGGCAGTGATGTGGCCGGAAGCTTGCGGGGAAGCCACACTCCAGACCCCCAGAGCTGCTGCCCAGCCCCCGAGGCCCCCAGGGGCCCCTGCCGGAGCCCAGCGTGGTGCTTTGGGCTCCCCTTTGGCCATGGGGCTTCTGGGTGGGAATGTCCCTGGGCGAGTGGCCGCTCCGTCCTGGCTGACCCACCCCTCCATGAAGCCTCGAGTTTTTCTTCCTGCCCACGGGGTCTGGCCTGGGGGAAGGGTGCCCCCAAGTGTTCTTAACAGGGAGGGAGCTTATGCTCTAAAGCGGGGGCAGCTTTGCCCAGACCGCGGGGTGTGGGGTACCCACCACAGTCCCCTGGGAAGAACACGTGCAGAAACCTTGGTAGGCGAGGCCGGAGCTCCCCGGGGCTGGCGTGGGACTGGGTGGCTCTGTGGAGAGCCCACTCCCAGAAACACCGCGCCCCTACCGCAGCCCTGCAGCAAGTGACCTCTAGGTGTGGTCTCTGCTGGCTGAGACCCTGACCCCCCACAGTGCAGCAGCTTACGTTTCTCTTAACGCCTTTGTGGTAACTTGGGGCTACCAGAAAATTCACGTGTGCCGTCAGTTAGCTCGAGGTGGGAGCATCGTCAGAGAGGACGGGCCCTGGCTTTGGAGTGGGAGCAAGGGAGACCCCCAGAGACCAGAGGTCCAGGTGTGGGCCCGATGCAGCCGGCCACTGGGCCGCTCTGACTTCCTGTTCAGCCTCCCTCCTGCCCGAGCCCTGCACTACAAGGCCGGAAAGGTGGGGCTTCGTGTGGGAGAATCCTTTCTCTTTTTTTGGTACATTTTTGGGTCACATTTGACGATGCTCAGGGGTTACTCCTGGCTCTGCAGTCAGGAATTACTCCTGGTAGTGCTTGGGGACCTTATGGGATGCCGGAGATGAACCCAGGACAGCCGTGTGCAAGGCAAACACCCTCCCCTTATACTTTATTTTGTTTCTGGGCCGTACCCAGTGGTGCTCAGGGGTTATTCTGGCTCTGCACACAGGAATCACTCCTGGTGGGGCTGGGGGCCATAATGGTTGCCGGGATGGGACCCAGGGGCAGGACCCAGGGGCGGCACCCAGGGACGGGACCCAGGGATAGGACCCAGGGATAGGACCCAGGGACAGGACCCAGGGGCAGCACCCAGGGGCAACACCCAGGGACGGGACCTAGGGATAGGACCCAGGGACAGGACCCAGGGGCAGGACCCAGGGGCAGCACCCAGGGACGGGACCCAGGGATAGGACCCAGGGACAGGACCCAGGGCGGCACCCAGGGACGGGACCCGGGAGCGGAACTCGGGGACGGGAACCAGGGGCGGGACCCAGGGCACCCAGGGACGGGACCCAGGGACGGGACACAGGGACGGGACACAGGGGCCGGACCCAGGGGCGGGACCCAGGGCGGGACCCAGGGATAGGACCGAGGGGCAGGACCCAGGGGCAGCACCCAGGGACGGGACCCAGGGACCGGACTCGGGACGGGAACCAGGGGTGGGACCCAGGGACAGGACCCAGGGACAGGACCCGGGCGGGACCCAGGGGCAGGACCCAGGGATAGGACCCAGGGCACCCAGGGGCGGGACCCAGGGGCGGAACCAGGGGCGGGACCCAGGGAGGACCCAGGGGGACCCGGGACGGACCCAGGGGCGGGACCCAGGGGCGGGACCCAGGGCGGGAGGGACCCAGGGACGGGACCCAGGGACGGGACCCAGGGCGGGACCCAGGGGCGGGACCCAGGGGCGGGACCCAGGGGCAGGACCCAGGGGCGGGACCCAGGGACAGGACCCAGGGATGGGACCCAGGGACGGGACCCAGGGGCGGGACTGGCGGGACCCAGGGACAGGACCCAGGGGCGGGACCCAGGGGCGGGACACAGGGGCGGGACCCAGGGACAGGACCCAGGGACAGGACCCAGGGATAGGACCCAGGGATAGGACCCAGGGACAGGACCCAGGGACAGGACCCAGGGATAGGACCCAGGGATAGGACCCAGGGACAGGACCCAGGGATAGGACCCAGGGACGGGACCCAGGGATGGGACCCAGGGATAGGACCCAGGGGCGGGACTCGGGCGGGACCCAGGGGCAGCACCCAGGGGCAGGACCCAGGCCCGCCACATGCAAGGCCAGTGCCCTGCTCATTGTGCTGTCGCTCCGGCCCCTCATCCTGGCTTGCAGGGGCCCCCCAGGACTAGCTACCTGGGTCGGCGTTGACATGGCTGCTGGCATGGCCAGGCCCACGGCCTCAGCAGGGAGCAATAGGCAGGGATTGACTGCCCTGGACGCTACACAGTCTGGCGGCTGCCCAGGGCCAGCTGTGTGTGAGTGGAGATGGAGCACTAAGGCCCCGAGGGCAGTCCCCTGGAGTCCGCCCTGCATCCCAGCCACGGCTCCAGGGCTTCTCCTGAGGACCCCGCCACCTGCTGTCCAGTCTGGCGTCCTGCATCTCCTGTCACCGGCGTCAGCGTGCTCTGTCCACCGCCTTGCTGTTTGTGACCAGTCAGAATCCCTTCCTCCAGGCAGATTCGGAAACCACCGTCCTAGCTTTGTCCATGGGTTGCTGGTTGTTGAGGCGTGCGCGGTTCTAGGAGTGTGCCAGGACTTTCCCGTGCTGTGGAGAGCCCCCTTTCGGCAGAGTGCGTGTGTATTTGATTGTGTGAGCGGGTGCCTGTATGAGTGTGTAATGTAATGTGTGATGGCGGTAATGTGTATGCACAGGTGTGTACAGGTGTTTTTGAGCTTGGGTGTATGTGTGTGTGTGAGCGAGTATGAGGTATGTGGAGTGTGAGTACACGTGAAGTGAGTATGTATGACTAGTGAGTATCTGAACGTATGTGTGGGTGTGAGTTCACGGGAAGGCATGTGAGTATACGGAAGTGTGTGTGAGTGAATGGCACCGCTTGGCGGCGTCTCTGCTGGCGTCAGCAGTCCTGTTCTGTGAACGTGCCGCCTCCAGTGTTGAGGTTTGCTGTGACCCCGAGGTGCTCCACCGCAGCACCGCTGGTCTACACGCCCGTCTCCCTGAAGCCTCTTGCCCAGCCACAGTTGGACAGTTGGGGGGACACATTACGGATGATGGGTTGGTAGATGAGTGGGTGGACAGATGGATGGACTAGCAGATGTGGCTGGGTTGGCCTGGGCTAAACCTAGAAGGCCCCTTCCCAGGCCGCCAGGGAGCAGGACAGCTTGCTCCGTGGGGCTGCGTCTTCACCGGCTCCCTGCTTGATTGCCCAGATGAGGGGCCTGAGGCCGACTGGACCTGGCCAGAGCTCTTTGTCCGATGCCTGGGGCGCACGCTTTCTGGTTGTTTGGCGTGCGGTGGGAGCCTCGGCCTCAAGGCGTGTGACTTCGTGCTCCTGCCTCTGCACTGCCCAGCAGAGTAGCTCCTCTCGTCCCTTCGACTAGCTCGGGGTGGGGATCTGGCTGGCCGCAGACCCGCTTAGCCCCATTGTCCCCACGTCCATCTTCCACCTTGGGCAGATGTGCTCAGCTGCACCCGGGGTCAGAGGCTACGTGGCTGTCAGGCAGAAGCCTGTGGGTACTGCCCTGTCCCTCGGGGCCTTCTGCACTGGACTGTCCATGCTCGTGCCACAGCTCCTCCAGTGTCCTTGCCTCCCATCTCGAGGTCCTGCCTGGGCGGTGTGTCTTGTCCTTCCTGCTGGCCATCTGTCCTGGCCCTGCCCCAGCAGCTGACCGGTCCTGCTTTGCCTCCGCGGGGAACACTTACCCATCCATGGCTGACCCCTACCTGTCCAGCTACTACCCCCGTCCATCGGCTTTCCGTACTCTCTCAGTGAGGCGCCCTGGTCTAGCGGAGGCGACCCCCCCGATCCAGTACCTCGCCCCTCACGGACAGCTCAGCAGTGGAGACCCCCCACTTCCTGCACGATGCGGTGTTCGGGCAACCCGGGTCTGGGCAGCACCATCTACCCACACCGGCTCAATTTCTTTCCCGACAACCCTGCTTTCTCCGCCTGGGGCCAGCGGGGGGCGGGCAGCAGACGCAGGGCTCGGCCTATGGGGGCAGCTACACCTACCCACCCAGCTCCCTGGGGGCAGCGTCATGGACGGGCAGGCGAGCTTCCCTAGCGACACGTTGGGCAAGGCCCTGGGCATGAGCAGCCTGGAGCAGGGCGTGGGGGCCCTGAAGGTCAGCGACGTCACCGCCTCGGCCAGCAAGACCTGCCCGGGGGCCAGCAGCACCGCGGCTGACAGCCGTCCTTCCCGGGGCGGGGAGCAGGCGTGAGCGGGCCCGTCCCCAAACCCGCCTCATGGGCTGCCATTGCCAGCAAGCCGGCCAAAGCTCAGCCCAGAATGAAAGCCAAGTGTGGGCCCGGGGCTGCTCTGCTGCCTCCGCCCGTGAAGCAGCAGATGGTCATTGGCACCTGGGACGGCCAGGGGCCCGTGCCCAAGGCCATGGCGGCCCAGTCTGTGCCTCCCGCCCTGCCGGCCCAGCCTCCCACTGTGGCCCAGGCACCGGCTCAGGCACGGTGGGTCTCTCCACGCAGCAGGAGTGCGGCGTTCGGACAGGGAGGGCTGGGGCTGACGGCAGCTCTGCGGGGAGTGGCCAGCCCGGCTCTGGCACGAGCACCGAGGCCCCCCCCGTCCTCGAGCGCCTGAAGGCGGCACACAGCTACAACCCCTGAAGGCTTTGACTGGGACCTCGCGGCGGCCGAGCCTTCATCATCAAGAGCTACTCCGAGGGACGCGCGTGCACCGCTCCATCAAGTACTCCATCTGGTGCAGCACGGAGCACGGCAACAAGCGCCTGGACAGTGCCTTCCGCGCCTCCCGCAGTGCAGGGCCCGTCTACCTGCTCTTCAGCGTCAACGGCAGCGGCCACTTCTGCGGCGTGGCGAGATGAAGTCGGCCGTAGACTACGGCGCCAGCGCAGGGGGTCTGGGCGCAGGACAAGTGGAAGGGCAAGTTCGATGTCAAGTGGATCTTTGTCAAGGATGTGCCCAACACCCAGCTGCGGCACATCCGCCTGGAGAACAACGACAACAAGCCGGTGACCAACTCGCGCGACACGCGGGAGGTGCCGCTGGACAAGGCCCGGCAGGTGCTGCGCATCATCGCAGCCTACAAGCACACCACCTCCATCTTCGACGTACTTCCGCACTATGAGAAGCGGCAGGAGGAGGCGGAGGAAGCGCAAGGTGAGCGAGCCCCGCGTCCCTCTCTGCGGGGCCCCAGCTGCTCAGGTCTGCCCGGACGGGGTGGACTCGGCCCATACCAGGGCCCTGGGCAGCACCCAGTCCCCCGAGGAGGGTACCCGAGCTCGGCTCTGGGGTGACCTTGGCCTGTCCCTGATGGGGTGGAGGCTCGTCCCGGAGGTGCCTCGTCCTGACCCCTTGGGGCCTTGGCAGACCACTGGGCACCTGGAGCTGGACAGTGAGGTGTGGCTACTGGCCACCTCAGACGCAGCGGAGGCGGAGCCGGAGGTGCTGTGGACTCGGGGGGGGGAATTCCTCCGGCCAGTCGGGTCTTTGAGGGAGACCCTGTGATCCTGTGTGCGAGCATGTCGCTGGGAGTCTGCAGGGCCCCGTGCGGGTGTGCCAACCCCCTCCCCTCAGAGCCCAGACTTGGGTGTTGGCTGGTTCAGTTGGAGCTCTGGGTCCCAGACCCCGCCTCTGACCAGCTGCGTGAGACGGAGCCTGGGGTGCAGAGGAGAGGCCTCACGCTTCAGGTGTGAGGGGCTCGGCCTGGGGGGCAGGGTGAGCACTGGGTGTGAGCACCAGGAGGCTGGGGCCGTCGTGGAGTGCGGTGCCCACCCAGTTCTCCACGAGGGACAGTGCCTGGGGAGGACGCGCAAAAGGGGGTCCTGCTCGGTGCCTGCCCGGGCGTGGTGGCTGGCCTGCTGCCGTCGCTGCCCGTGTGCCGATCTGGTTTTTTTTCTGGCCGCAGGAACGGCAGAGTCGAAGCAAACAGTAGACCCACATCTACGCTACGTGCCAGAGAAGGTGCAGGTCCACGCCCAGCCACGCCTGCTCCAGTGACGGAGGCTGTCCCCGTCACCGCCCAGGTTCAGACCTTGGAAAGGAGGCACTGTCCAGTCCGGCTCAGAGACAGGTTTATTGCAGGGATCGTGGGTCTACCCCGCGCAGCCATGGAGCCCTGGAGTTGCTCATCCTGCCCCTCTGCCCGAGGCGACCGGGGCTGCCGTTGTCACGTCACGTGTCCCCATCAGACGCGGAGGCCAGAGGTGACCAGCACCCTGCTCGCCAGTGACCGGCTCCTGCCCGCTCCTTTGACTTCTTCCGTCACAGGGTGCTCTTGTTTGGTCGATGTGGTTGACTTGCGTCCTGTGGGGCCTCCCGCAGTGCTGCAGGCTGGGCAGGGCGGGCAGGTGGGCATCAGCCTGTGCAGCCCTTACTGCCCTCCGCAGCCGAGGTCCGTTCCGAGAACTTAATTTTCTACATTAATGCCGAGCCTTAAGTATTGGGGCTGGTGTAAGGTGGATGGCAGGGCTGCGTCTCACCCCATGGGTTTGATTTGTTCCTGTGAACGGCCAAAAGAAAGAGAGAGAAACCTTTTCAGAACGACTCCGCTGTCGTGTGTGTGGGGCAGGGGCTGAGTGGGAGCAGTGGTCAGCATGCTCACCGCAGGACCCGCTGAGCAGGGGCCACTGAGCCGCCGCCCCCACTCTGCCCAGCGGCACCAGCTAGTGCCACCAGGGGCCTTTGTCCAGGAGAGGACCCCCGTGGAATCACGGCTCGTCTCGCAGCCCGTGGGTGGGAGTTGTAGCTACCTCCCACTGTGGTCTGGAAGGTCATGGGGGCCCACGGCCTGGTCATAGGCACCACCAGGAGTGATCCCTGAGCACAGCCCATGGGCGTCCGTTAGGGAGCACTCTGGCCCGTGGCAGGGGCTGGGGTTTGAGAGGGAGTGGGCTGGTCGCCGAGTGCCCGCGTCCCTTGCTGTCTCCCAGGCCGTCCCCTGGGCCCTCCCTTGGCCCATCTACCCAGAGCTGAGGCAGAGCGGCGAGGTGCAGGGCTCCTGAATGCCAAGTGCCACTGGAGAGAGGCAGTGTGCCCGGCCAGTCCTGGTTCCTGGAGCTCTCGGCAGGCCCAGGACCTGCCATGGAACAGGAACTAGTCAGAAGGCACTGACAGGGCAAATGGGCGGCCTGCAGGAGGGGCCTCCAGCCTCTCACCCCGTAGGGCAGGTAGCAGGAGGGCCTCTGGCCTCTCACCCCCGTAGGGCAGGTAGCAGGAGGGCCTCTGACCTCTCACCCCCGTAGGGTAGGTAGCACGAGGGCCTCTGACCTCTCACCCCCATAGGGTAGGTAGCAGGAGGGGCCTCCTGAGCCTCACCCCGTAGGGTAGGTAGCAGGAGGGGCCTCTGAGCTCTCACCCCCGTAGGGCAGGTAGCAGGAGGGCCTCCGGCCTCTCACCCCCGTAGGGCACGTAGCAGGAGGGCCTCTGACCTCTCACCCCCGTAGGGCAGGTAGCAGGAGGAGCCTCTGGCCTCTCACCCCGTAGGGCACGTAGCAGGAGGGCCTCTGACCTCTCACCCCCGTAGGGCAGGTAGCAGGAGGGCCTCTGGCCTCTCACCCAGGGCAGGTAGCAGGAGGGCCTCTGACCTCTCACCCGCAGGGCAGGTAGCAGGAGGGCCTCTGACCTCTCACCCCCGCAGGGCAGGTAGCAGGAGGGCCTCTGGCCTCTCACCCCCCGTAGGGCAGGTAGCAGGAGGGCCTCTGACCTCTCACCCCATAGGGCAGGTAGCAGGAGGGGCCTCTGACCTCCTCACCGCAGGGCAGGTAGCAGGAGGAGCCTCCGGCCTCTCACCGCAGGGCAGGTAGCAGGAGGGCCTCTGGCCTCTCACCCCGTAGGGCAGGTAGCAGAAGGGCCTCTGACCTCCCCCCCGTAGGGCAGGTAGCAGGAGGGCCTCTGGCCTCTCCCACCCCTGTAGGGCAGGTAGCAGGAGGGGCCTCTGGCCTCTCACCCCCGTAGGGCAGGTAGCAGAAGGGCCTCTGACCTCTCACCCCCGTAGGGCAGGTAGCAGGAGGGCCTCTGGCCTCTCACCCCTGTAGGGCAGGTAGCAGAAGGGCCTCTGACCTCTCACCCCCATAGGGCAGGTAGCAGGAGGGCCTCTGACCTCTCACCCCCGTAGGGCAGGTAGCAGGAGGGGCCTCTGACCTCTCACCCCCATAGGGCAGGTAGCAAGAGGGCCTCCAGCCTCTCACCCCCGTAGGGCAGGTAGCAGGAGGGCCTCTGGCCTCTCACCCCGCAGGGCAGGTAGCAGAGGCCTCCCCTGCTGGAGGCTGACCAAGAGCAGGGCTTGTCGCTGCGGCCCTGCTTTCCTGGCCGGGAGATGAGGGCCCGGAGTCAGGGAGGAAGCCAGGCTGTGCCTACAGCAGCAATGCGGGGCCCTGCCTCACCTCGTCCAGTGCCCGCTTGCAGGGAGGCCTGACCACTTCCCTGCCCCCGGGCTCTGTGGGCCGGCAGCTGGTGCAGCCACTTCTGGGAACCAGACTGGGCAGTGTCCAAGGCCCGGCCGTGTGAAGGGCGCCCTCCGTGGGCTTCCGAGGTGGTCTGAGCTGCAGGGCAGCCACTGAGCACTCGGGGCTGAGGAGCGCTTCGGGCCCAGACTTCAGGAGCTCCGCCCGCAGCCGTGGGCGCGCAGGCGCAGCACCTGCAAGCGTGCACCTCGGCATCACCCTGAGCAGTGCTGCTGCCGCGTCGCGCAGAGGTAGGTGCCGGGCCCCGAGCACCCAGACGGGTGCATAGAGGTGCGTGTGCAGAGTGTGGCGGAGGAGTTAGTGAGGCGCCATCGGGGAGCCAAGGCGCACGGGTCGGGTGCGGGTGGCTGCTGCGGCAAGAGACACGGGGTGTCCCTGAGCGCGGCAGAAGCAGGGGGTGCCCCAGCGTGTCGGGAGTGGGCGGGAGTCCCTCGGAAGGGCAGTGGAGCACAGCAGCCGTGCCTCAGGCCGGAGGGCACATGTGGTCTTGCGGATGTGATGGGCAGAGGGCCTAGAGCGAGAGCTGTGTCCTGCCAGGGACCAGTCCCAGAGGTTGTGGGGGCAGCATTCTCCTGAATGATGGAGCACGTGCTCCCACACGGCACACGCTTACGGGCATGTGCTCTCCACACGGCACACGCCGGCGGGCACGTGCTCCCACACACGGCACACGCTTACGGGCACGTGATCTCCACACGGCACACGCTTACGGGCACACGAGGCACATGCTCTTTACATGGCACATGCTTACGGGCACGTGCTCCCCCACACGGCACACGCCGGCGGGCACGTGCTCCCCACACGGCACACGCTTACGGCACGCGTTCTCCACATGGCACTTACGCAGGCACATGCTCTCCACCTGGCTCTCCACCTGGCACTGACATGCACACTCCACTTAACGCGACGTGATCACAGACATACATGGCACACACAGATGTGCTCACAGCACGTATGACTGTACATGTAGTGCCCATACACAGTGACATGCCAGCACCAGCATGTACATGTCCCTGCACTCACAACTCCGGACAGGCATAGGAACAGGCGTTCATGGGCATCAGGCACAGATGTACAAACCCAAGGGCCAGCCGAGGTCGTGCCTGCACTAAGGCCTGCAGTGAGGCTCCAGGAACCTCCCTCGCGCTGGCTCCGCCCGGCTAGTGGGGGCAGGCGGGCTGGGCCTTCCTGCACCGAGCACTGAGTTGGAAGGCGACCTGCGGGCAGGAAGGGGGTCTCCGCGTCTGTGGGGAGGGGGCAAAGGTATACCGAGTGTGCAGTGGGGACTTCTTGCAGCCTCAGGGTCGCAGAGGGTGTCGGGTCGGGGACCAGCTGCTTGTGTGTGGGCAGATGGGGGGGGTCGCCAGGACGCTGGGCCTGACCCAGGGGGTCCCGGGGTCTCCAGACACGGGCCCCAACCTGGGGGTTCTCAACGACACACGACCTGACCAGGGGGTCTCCACAATGTGTGGCCCCGCCCAGGGGGTCCCCATGACTAAGGGCCCAACCCTCAGCTTCTCCCGCGACGCAGGGCCTGTCCGGGGGTCTCTATCCTATGGGGTCACTCCTGGGCCCCCAGATGCGGGTCATCAGGGCAGCGTTCCTACCCTGAGCCTCTCCTGTGCTCCACCTCCTGGGGCTCAGCGACAGAGGTGGGCGGCTTCCTGGTGGTGCTGCTGACCTTGAGACCACACAGATGACGGCGACAGCGGGGACAGTTGTGACCGTGATGGAGGCGGCAGTTTCGCGCCGTGGAAGGGTGATGTTATCGCATGGGCCTCTGTCGCGCTGCCCTCCCATCTGATGAGAAGCCGACGGGGGTGGGGAAGACCCTGGAGTCCCAGCCCTCCCGCGGTCCCTGACAGCCCCTGCTCCGTTGCTGCCTGCGGGGTGCGGGACAGTGTCTCCCATGTGGCGTGGACTGGCCTGACTGCCCATCACAGCACTGAGCGCCCAGGTTCTCCCCCGGGCTGCTGTCCTTGTTCCGCCCTGCCCGTGGGCACCCGCCCCCGCGGTGCTGTCCTTGTTCCGCCCTGCCCGGGCACCTGCCGCCCCGCGGGTGCTGTCTCGTCACAGACTCCGGATCATGCCGGCCTGGCCTGCTCTCAGGACCCGCGGCTGCAGCCGTGCATGCCGTCCACTGGAGCTGTGCACTGCTCTCCTCACAGTGCCGGCCAGGGAGGTGGCCTCGGCGTCTCCTGCGCACCAGCTCAAGGCTCCTTCCTGCTGCAGGCTCCTGGGTGTGAGAGGCAGCTGCGGCTGAGTCGATGGCCGTGAGTGCTCGGCTGGGCTCTGGTCACGCTGTAGAACGGGGAGTGGCTGCAGGGTCTTGTAAATGCACTGTCCGCACCCCCAGGCATACCTCCTCTGTGGGCTGGGCATGCCCGGGCCTGGCCACCCGGCCTCCACAGCTGCCTTTGGGAGCACAGGGGGTCTCACAGGGGGTCTCTCGGCCCTCCTGCTATGCACGTGCACCCAGGCTGTGTGCTAGTGTTGGGGGCACCTCCCTGAGCCGTGCACGGCTGGGGCAGCCTGCTCCTAATGCCCCTGGGAGGCCCTCCCCATGCCCTCTCTCTCGAGTCTTGCAGGCCAGCCGGCCGTGCTCCGAGGCGGAGGCAATGGCAGGGTCTACCTGGCCCAGAGGCCAGCAGTCTAGACGCAGCCAGCGCCGCCTCATTCGGCCCCAACCCGAGGCTGTGCCCTGGAGCTGCGGTGGGCGTGCAGGGACAGCTCCGGTATCTCTGGCATGGGCACTGGGTGGGCAAACAGGGTCCCAGCCCCGCGCCACATGCGAGGTTGGTGTCCAGCTGGGCTTGGCCTGTTCCTGGTGCTCACCAGGCTTCCCGGTCAGGACACACCTCCAGGGAGGCAGACGGGTGTCTGGAATGAACTGGGGTCATGGTGCCCACGTCACACGTCTGTTGTAGCACACGTAACATGGTTAGTGTAGTGTGGGACCTGGTCTGTGACGTCCGTGTTTCTGTGACGTGGTCTGTCTGTGGCGTCCGTGTTTCTGTGATGTGGTCTGTGTGTGATGTCTGTGTTTCTGTGTCGTGGTCTGTGTGTGACGCCCATGTTTGTGATGTGGTCTGTGTGTGTCGTCCGTGTTTCTGTGACGTCTGTGTGTGACTCCGTGTTTCTGTGACATGTTCTGTGTGTGACGTCTGTGTTTCTGTGACATGGTCTTTGTGTGATGTTCATGTTTCTGTGACGTGGTCTGTGTGTGACATCCATGTTTCTGTGATGTGTCTGTGTGTGACCTCTGTGTTTCTGTGATGTGGTCTGTGTGTGACATCTGTGTTTCTGTGATGTGGTCTTGTGTGACGTCTGTATTTCTGTAACGTGGTCTGTGTGTGACGTCTATGTTTCTATGGCGTGGTCTGTGTGTGACGTCTGTGTTTCTGTGATGTGGTCTGTGTGTGACGTCCGTGTTTCTGTGACATGGTCTGTGTGTGAGGTCCGTATTTCTGTGACGTGGTCTGTGTGTGACGCCCGTGTTTCTGTGACATGGTCTGTGTGTGAGGTCCGTATTTCTGTGACGTGGTCTGTGTGTGACGTCCGTGTTTCTGTGACATGGTCTGTGTGTGACGTCCGTGTTTCTGTGACATGGTCTGTGCGTGACGTCTGTTTCTGTGATGTGGTCTGTGTGTGAAGTCTGTGTTTCTGTGGACGTGGTCTGTGTGTGTGAAGTCCGTGTTTCTGTGATGTGGTTTGTGTGTGACGTCCATGTTTCTATGACGTGGTCTGTGTGTGACGTCCGTTTTCTGTGATGTGTCTGTCTGTGACGTCCATGTTTCTGTACGTGGTCTGTGTGTGACATCCGTGTTTCAGTGACGTGGTCTGTATGTGATGTCCGTGTTTCTGTGATGTGTCTGTGTGTGACGTCCATGTTTCTGTGACGTGGTCTGTGTGTGACGTCCGTGTTTCAATGACGTGGTCTGTGTGTGACGTCCGTGTTTCTGTGACAAGGTCTGTGTGTGACGTCCGTGTTTCTGTGATGTGGTCTGTGTGACGCCCGTGTTACTGTGACGTGGTCTGTGTGTGACGTCCGTGTTTCTGTGATGTGGTCTGTGTGAGATGTCCGTGTTTCTGTGATGTGGTCTGTGTGTGACGTCCATGTTTCTGTGATGTGGTCTGTGTGAGATGTCCGTGTTTCTGTGATGTGGTCTGTGTGTGACGTCTGTGTTTCTGTGACATGGTCTGTATGTGACGCCCATGTTTCTGTGACGTGGTCTGTGTGATGTTCGCTTGTCTGTGACGTGGTCTGTGTGTGACGTCCGTGTTTCTGTGACGTCTGTGTGTGACGTCCGTGTTTCTGTGACGTGGTCTGTGTGTGATGTCCATGTTTCTGTGACGTGGTCTGTGTGTGACGTCCGTGTTTCTGTGATGTGGTCTGTGTGTGACGTCCGTGTTTCTGTGATGTGGTCTGTGTGTGATGTCTGTTTTTTCTGTGATGTGGTCTGTTTGAAACGTCCGTGTTTCTGTGATGTGGTCTGTGTGTGACGCCTGTGTTTCTGTGATGTGGTCTGTGTGTGACGTCATGTTTCTGTGAACGTGGTCTGTGTGATGTTCGCTTTTCTGTGACGTGGTCTGTGTGTGACGCCCGTGTTTCTGTGACGCCTGTGTGTGATGTCCGTGTTTCTGTGACGTGGTCTGGGTGTGACGTCCGTGTTTCTGTGATGTGGTCTGTTGTGACGCCTGTGTTTCTGTGATGTGGTCTGTGTGTGACGTCTGTGTTTCTGTGACGTGGTCTGTGTGATGTTCGTTTTTCTGTGACATGGTCTGTATGTGACGTCCATGTTTCTGTGATGTGGTCTGTGTGGACGTCCGTGTTTCTGTTACATGGTCTGTGTGTGACGTCCGTGTTTCTGTCACGTGGTCTGTGTGTGACATCCATGTTTCTGTGATGTGGTCTGTGTGTGACGTCCGTGTTTCTGTGACATGCTCTGTGTGTGACATCCGTGTTTCTGTGACGTGGTCTGTGTGTGACGTCCGTGTTTCTGTAATGTGGTCTGTGTGTGACGTCCGTATTTTCATGATGTGTTTTGTGTGTGATGTCTGTGTTTCTGTGATGTGGTCTGTGTGTGACGTCTGTGTTTCTGTGGACGTGGTCTGTGTGATGCTCGTGTGTCTGTGACATGGTCTGTGTGTGACGTCCGTGTTTCTGTGATGTGGTCTGTGTGTGATGTCTGATTCTTGTTTTTTTTTTTTTTTTTTTTGGCTTTTTGGGTCACACCCGGCAACGCTCAGGGGTTACCCTGGCTCTGCACTCAGGAATTACCTCTGGCGGTACTCAGGGGACCATATAGGATGCGGGGATTGAACCGGCCGGCGCAGGCCGGCCGTGTGCAAGGCGAACACCCTACCCGCTGGGCTATCACTCCGGCCCGAGTGATGTCTCATTCTTGATGTGGTCTTGTGTGATGTCCGTGTTTCTGTGATGTGGTCTGTGTGTGACATCCGTGTTTCTGTGATGTGATCTTGTGTTACGTCTGTGTTTCTGTGATGTGGTCTGTGTGTGATGTCTGTTTCTTGATGTGGTCTGTGTGTTACGTCTGTGTTTCTGTGACGTGGTCTGTGTGTGATGTCCATGTTTTTGTGGCGTAGTCTGGCGTTGACGTCGTGTTTCTGTGATGTGGTCTGTGTGTGACGTCCATGTTTCTGTGATGTGGTCTGTGTGTGACGCCTGTGTTTCTGTGATGTGGTCTGTGTGTGACGTCTGTGTTTCTGTGATGTGGTCTGTGTGATGTTCGCTTTTCTGTAACGTGGACTGTTTGTGATGTCCGTGTTTCCCTGGCGTGGTCTGTGTGTGACGTCCGTGTTTCTGTGACGTGGTCTGTGTGTGATGTCCGTGTTTCTGTGACGTCTGGGTGTGACGTCCGTGTTTCTGTGATGTGGTCTGTGTGTGACGTCTGTGTTTCTGTGATGTGGTCGGTGTGTGACGTCCGTGTTTCTGTGATGTGGTCTGTGTGGGACATCCATGTTTCTGTGATGTGGTCTGTGTGTGATGTCCGTGTTTCTGTGACGTGGTCTGTGTGTGATGTCTGTGTTTCTGTGACGTGGCCTGTGTGATATCTGTGTTTCTGTGACATGGTCTGTGTGTGGCGTCCTTGTTTCTGTAACGTGGTCTGTGTGTGACGTCCATGTTTCTTTTAAATGTTTGTGTGACGTCCATGTTTCTGTGATGTGGTCTGTGTGTGACGTCTGTGTTTCTGTGACGTGGTCTGTGTGTGTCCTCTGTGTTTCTGTGGCGTGGTCTGTGTTTGACGTCTGTGTTTCTCTGATGTGGTCTGTGTGTGATGTTCATGTGTCTGTGTCATGGTCTGTGTGTGACGTCTGTGTTTCTGTGACGTGATGTGTGTGACGTCCGTGTTTCTGTATTAGGTCTGTGTGTGACGTCCGTGTTTCTGTGATGTGGTCTGTGTGTGACGTCTGTTTTTCTGTGATGTGGTCTGTGTATGACATCTGTGTTTCTGTGATGTGGTCTGTGTGTGACGTCTGTGTTTCTGTGACGTGGTCTGTGTGATGTTCGTTTTTCTGTGACGTGGTCTGTGTGTGACGTCCATGTTTCCGTGACATGGTCTGTGTGTGATGTCTGTGTTTCTGTGATGTGTTTGTGTGTGACGTCTGTGTTTCTGTGACATGGTCTGTGTGTAACATCCATGTTTCTGTGACATGGTCTTTGTGTGACATCTGTGTTTCTGGTACGTGGTCTGTGTGTGATGTTCATGTGTCTGTGACATGGTCTGTGTGTGACGTCTGCGTTTCTGTGATGTGGTCTGTGTGACATCTGCATTTCTGTGATGTGGTCTGTGTGTGACATCTGTGTTTCTGTGACGTGTTCTGTGTGTGACATCTGTGTTTTTGTGACGTGTTCTGTGTGTGACGTCCATGTTTCTTTGACATGGTCTGTGTGTGACGTCCGTGTTTCTGGACATGGTCTGTGTGTGACGTCTGCGTTTCTGCGACATGGTCTGTGTGTGACGCCTGTGTTTTTGTGACATGGTCTGTGTGTGATGTGTTCTGTGTAAGATATCTGTGTTTCTGTGACACGGTCTGTGTGTGATGTGGCTGATGTATGACGTCTGTGTTTCTGGACATGGTGATGTGTCACGTCTGTTTCTGTGGCGTGGTGTGTGTGTAACATCTGTTTGTGGAGTGCTGTTTCTGTGGCGTGGTGTGTGTGTAACATCTGTTTGTGGAGTGCTGTTTCTGTGGCGTGGTGTGTAACATCTGTGGAGTGCTGTTTCTGTGACATGGTGTGTGTGTAACATCTGTTTGTGGAGTGCTGTTTCTGTGACGTGGTGTGTGTGTAACATCTGTTTGTGGAGTGCTGTTTCTGTGGCGTGTGTGTAACATGTTTGTGGAGTGCTGTTTCTGTGACGTGGTGTGTGTGTAACATCTGTTTGTGGAGTGCTGTTTCTGTGGTGTGGTGTGTGTAACATCTGTTTGCTGTTTCTGTGGCGTGGTGTGTGTAACATCTGTTTGTGGAGTGCTGTGTCTGTGGCGTGGTGTGTGTAACATCTGTTTGTGGAGTGCTATTTCTGTGGCGTGGTGTGTGTAACATCTGTTTGTGGAGTGCTGTTTCTGTGGCGTGGTGTGTGTATTAGATCTGTTTGTGGAGTGCTGTTTCTGTGGCGTGGTGTGTGTAACATCTGTTTGTGGAGTGCTGTTTCTGTGACGTGTGTGTGTGTAACATCTGTTTGTGGAGTGCTGTTTCTGTGACGTGGTGTGTGTGTAACATTTGTTTGTGGAGTGCTGTTTCTGTGGTGTGTGTGTAACATCTGTTTGTGGAGTGCTGTTTCTGTGACGTGGTGTGTGTGTAACATCTGTTTGTGGAGTGCTATTTCTGTGGCGTGGTGTGTGTGTAACATCTGTTTGTGGAGTGCTGTTTCTGTGACGTGTGTGTAACATCTGTTTGTGGAGTGCTGTTTCTGTGGCGTGGTGTGTGTAACATCTGTTTGTGGAGTGCTGTTTCTGTGGTGTGTGTGTGTAACATCTGTTTGTGGAGTGCTGTTTCTGTGACGTGGTGTGTGTAACATCTGTTTGTGGAGTGCTGTTTCTGTGACGTGTGTGTGTATTAGGTCTGTTTGTGGAGTGCTGTTTCTGTGACATGTGTGTGTATTAGGTCTGTTTGTGGAGTGCTGTTTCTGTGGCGTGGTGTGTGTGTGTGGCGTCTGTTTGTGGAGTGCTGTTTCTGTGGCGTGGTGTGTGTGTAACATGTTTGCTGTTTCTGTGACGTGGTATGTGTGTAACATCTGTTTGTGGAGTGCTGTTTCTGTGGCGTGGTGTGTGTGTAACATGTTTGCTGTTTCTGTGACGTGGTGTGTGTGTAACATCTGTTTGTGGAGTGCTGTTTCTGTGGCGTGGTGTGTGTGACGTCTGTTTGTGGAGTGCTGTTCCTGTGACGTGGTGTGTGTGACGTCTGTGTTTCTGTGGCGTGGTCTGAGCGTGTGCTGGGCGCTGGTTGGGCTCATCTGGCACCTGGTGGGTCGTCACTGCATCACTGCCGGGTGGAGGTTCGACCCGACCTCCGTGATGGCTTCTCCTGGTGCGTTCCTGGGGAGGGGCTCCCCAGCGGCTCCCTAATGGGGGTCTGACCTTGGCAGGGCCCCAGGCCCAGAGACCCCTGCCTAAGGCAGGCCTGCGGCCTCCAGAGCAAGTCCAGCGGCATCAAGGGCCAGTGGGGAATGAGTGTTTGGCGACTCCATCCCTGCAGCGCCCGCCGGTCGGGGCAGGGTCGGGGTGGGTGTCCCGGGCCCTTGTGCGCGGCCTTCTCAGGGACTGCACAGGCCGGTCCGCGCTGCGGAACCAGGTCAGGCAGGAGTGGGGACCGCGGTGGGGGCAAAGTGAGGCCCCTCCTGGTGTTCTTTCTGCGGGGAGGGGCGGGGCGGGCGCCGCAGCTGCTGGCGGAAGCCCAAGTGGACCCTTTTGTCCTGCTTTGCGGGGCTGCGGGATCCGGGGGACAAAGCCTGGGGTCGCTGGGCGGGGTCGCAGCCAGCCACACGCCGACTCAGGGGTCGCAGCCAGCCACACGCCGACTCAGGGGGTCGCAGCCAGCCACACGCCGACTCAGGGGTCGCAGCCGGCGGGCCGCCACACGCCGACGGAGCAGCAGAGGCGGCGCAGCTGCGAGCGGGTCCCGCGAGTGGGCGAGGGCGGCTCTGGCCCTTCTCCGCCCTCGCCGGCCGCAGCGGCCCTCCGCGCTGCAGGGGCGCGGGCGCGGGCGGAGCGCGGGCGGCCGGCAGGTGGCGCCCGCGGCCACCCGAGGCGTCACGCGCTGCAGAGGGTGGGGGAGGGCCCCGCCGCCTTCCCGGGCTGGGCCGGGCTGCGGCTGCCGCTGCGGCGGGGACTGCGGAGGAGCCTCACGTGCCGGGGACCGCAGCGTCCGCCGCGGGAGGCCGCGGGTGCGCCCAGCGCCGCACGTCCTCGCCGGGACGGGGCGCCGGCAGGCACAAAGGGGGCCTGTTCCGCAGCTCCGCGCGGGGCACCCCAGCGTGCTGCGGCAGAGGGGACAGAGGTTGGACAGGGGTCTTTGCAGCGGCCCGGGACCCTGTCTGTCCCTGTTGTCATAGTAACTGCCAGGCGTGCCCGCCACGGGGTCAGGGGTCTTCGGGACCCAGGGAGGCCCCGTCCCGGGCGCGCTGGGGCCGGCGGGGCCAGCGCCAGCACCACGGACAGCGCCGGCCCGGTGGCCGGCCCTCCCCACAGCCTCGGGGAGCGGACGTCCCCCGCGGCGCCCCCCCGGCCCGCAGTCCCTCGGCCCCGCACCTCCCTTTGTCTCCCCACCGCGACCTCCCGCAGCCCCCCGCCCCGCCGCCGTCCGCGGGCTCCGAGGCGCAGCGGCCGCGGACACACGTGGCCGCGGGTCCAGGCGGGGTGGCCGCAGCGACCGGCCCGGCTCCCCCGTCGGGCCCCCGCCCGCGCCGCGCCTTCCGCAGCACGCGGCGCCTTTGTGTCCCGCGCCGTCGCGGCCGGGTCCTGGGCCGCCCTCCGCTGGCGCATTGTTCCCGGGTCGGTCCGCGGCGGCCGCCGTCCTGGGGCCGGGCATTTCCATGAGAAAGGAGCGGCGGAGGCGCCTCTCTTGGCATTCACCGCGTGCCTTAATTGTATGGACATTAAATCAAGGTCCGCTGTGAACACGCAGAGGGGCCCTCGGGCGGCGCGGCGGCCCCAAGGGCCCGAACGCTGCGGCGGGCGCTGCGCCACGCGGCCCCCAGCCCGCCCCCTCCCCCGCGGCCGCCCCTGGCGCCCCGCAGAGCCGCGCGGGCCGGGAGGGGCGCGAGCGGGCGGAATCGGCCCCGCACGCCCGCCGGGCCCCAGGGCGCCGAGTCCCACTCGGATCCGGGAGGGAAGAGGCTCCGGGCGCCCCGCTAGCCGCTGGCAGGGGCGCGGGGAGGCCCCGCGCGCAGTTACCCGTCCCGGGCGCCGCCGCTGCCGCCGCCTCCGCTCGGCCGCCACCCGCGCCCGCTGCTCCGAGCGCCCGCGGGCCTCGCAGGCCGCTGCCCGGCGGCGGAGGAGGGCGCGGGGACGCGGCGGCAGGACGCGGGCGCGTCACCCGTGGCCGCGGCCGGCGAGGAGCCGAGTATCCGCGGGGTCGGCGCTTCGGGCTCCTGCCCGCCAGCCGGTCGGGGCGCGACTGTCCCCACCGCGGCCGCCGCCGCCGCAGCGTCCCCGGCGCGTCTCCGCGCTCGGCTCGGGCACCGGCGATTATCACTGGGGCGCGCGGTGACGTCACCCGGACACGGGCGCCGCCGCCGCCTCCCCGAGGTGTCCTTGAGAACTGCGGGGCACGCGCGCCGCGCACACGCGCACACGCACAGCCCCGCGGCCGCCCCGCGCCGCTCCGCTCCCGCCGACGCGCCGCGGCCGCCGCTCTCCGCTGCGCCGCCCGCCGGGGCGCGGGGAGCCTCCTGGCCACGCCGCGCCCCGGGCAGCCCTGCGGCCACGCAGCACTGCGGCGCCCACGCCGGGCGCGGCCCCAGCCCCCGACGCGGTGCCCGGCCTCCGCACGCGGACGCAGGAGCGACGGGCCGGGCACAGCGCCGGCTGGGGTGGGCGCGGGGCGGGGGTGGGGCCGAACCTGCTCCCCCTTTCTCCGGATCTCCGAGGGCTTGCTCCGAGGCTGGGCAGGCACAGGCCACCCTTCAGGACTGGACACCGAGCCTGTCTTCCGGACGCCGGGAGCGCCCCCACCACGTAGTCTTTGTTCCCCCGAGGGGGTGTCGGGGGGACGCTGCCCTCCCTCCCCTGGCCAGCAGGCCGTCCCTCTTTCCTGGGAGGGACCCTCCCTCCCATACCTGGCCCTCACTAGCTGCCCCTTCCCAGCACCTGGACAGAGTCTGGCGGCCGGCCCCGTTACGACCCGCATGGCCCTGACCCTTCCGTCCAGAAGCGCTGGACCAGACACGTCAGGAGCTGCGACTCCCCTCTCCGGCGACCCCCACCAGAGCCTCCACCTGGCTGCGGCCGAGCTGGCCTGCGCGGTCTTTGGGGCAGCTGCTGCGGGGGTTGGCCGGGATACTGGGGAGGGGGCGGGGAGGCCCTGGCCACTAGCACCAGCAGATTGTCGCCTCCACTGGGGGTAGGGCGCTGTGCGGTGGCTCCGCTGTCCATGGTGACCCGCCGTTCCGGAACCGCGACCGTCCCTCGGAGCTTTGCTCCAGTTTCTTCCCTGGAAGGTGGGGCCCAGGTGAGGCCAGGAGGCCGGACGCCTCCCACTGTGGGCTTCCTAGTGGGGTCCCAGTCCAGCCTGTCTCCTTGAAAGGGGGGACACTTCGGACACATGGGAGGTCCCCAGGCCACCGCGCCTTCTTCCTCCGGCTCCCCGCAGGTCCCCCGGACCACCAAGGCGCGCTACCCCGGCAACCCACCCCCCACCCGCCGGCCAGGTACGTGGGTGAAGCGGAGACACCGGCTGAAGCGGGGTCCCCAGGGCCCGGCCCTGCCCGCGGGCCACCCGTGCCCGGAGCCGCGGGGTGTCGGGTCCACTTATTGCCGCTCTTCGGTCCACCGCTCCGCCTCCCGCGCCCCATCCCCGCGAGCTGCTCCCGGGCTGCGGGCCGGGGGGGGCTGGGGCCGGGCGCCGGGTGCGCACAAAGGCCCGCGCCGCCGCGGCCCGGCAGGTCAGGCGGCCCCGGCGGGGCGGGGCGGGGGCGGCCGAGACCCCCTCCCCGCAGCAAGGAAGGCGCAGCGGCCGGGTCGAGGCGCGGGCAGGGGAGCCGCGACCGCTCTGCGTCCCGCGCGCTCCTCTCGGAGGCGGACCCCAGCCCGCCTCTGGGGCCGCCGCGGCGCTGCTGCCCCTTCCCCGCCCCGAAAGGGGACCGCACCCTAGAGGGCAGGTGCAGTCCTAGGTGGGGGGCCCGTGCTCTCGCTCTGAAGCCTGGAGAGCCCCGTTGGGTCCCTGAAATCCACGTCCGGCTTAGGTGGTCCCCAGCACTCGGCGTCGCGCCCCCTCGCCGGAGGCCCACATTTCCCCGGGGCATCTGGGAGCCTCCAATTCGCCTTGGGGAGGGGCCAGGCTCCTGAGCCGCAGCACGTGCTGGACGCCGGGAGTGGACCCTTCCCCTCCCCCATGCCAAACAAGCCGCTGGCACGCCATGCCTCTCCTGGGCGCAGGACCCTGGGCCAGCCCCCAGCAGACCTCCTCTGGCTCAGAGACTGGTCTCCACCTGGACAAACCCTTCCTGGGACAGGAAGCGGCTCACTTGCCATTTAAAGTGGGCGGGGGCCGGGACCCCACCGGCCGAGAGCTGAGGACCAGAGGCCTCCACAAGGGTTGCTTTGGAGGCGCCAGGAACACCAAAGGCTTCAGGGGCCAGGGGCCAAGGGACCTGGGAGGGTTCCCCCGGGAGGGCGCCCCACCTCCCTCCCCAAGAGTCGCCCCCTTCCGCTGAGCCCCGCCCCTATTATTAGCCCCTCCCACCACCCTAGCTCCGCCCTCTTTGATGATCTCTCCATTGAGCAACACTCCTTGGTTCAGCCCCGCCCTTCTCTTAACCCCGCCTCTTCCCTTAACTCAGCCCCTTCAAGTCCCGCCCCTTTCTAGTAGCTCCGCCTCCTCTGTTGAGCCACACCCCCTGCTGAGCCCTGTCCCTCCTCCTCTGCTGAGTCCCACCCTTTCGCTGAGTCAGCAGAGGTCCATTGCTAGAGTCAGGTCAAGGGGAAGCTTGGGAAGGCCGGTTGGGCGACCCCTGGATGTCAGGCGGGGTTTCCTGTGTTGGGACCAGCCCCAGTGAGACCCAGGCCGGGGCTGGGCGGGCACCTGGGTGGCCGTGGGTGCGTGAGTTCCTTCCCTGTCCCTTTCTGCTGTGCTCAGCGCTGAGTGGCCTGGCCTCCTGGCATCTGTTTCCTTGTGTTGGGGCCCCCTGGATTCGCTAAAGGGTGTCTGTGTCCAGTTTGCTGCAGCTTGAACCTGAAGGCCGGGGGTGGCAGCAAACCAGAGAGCGGGGTCTCTGGCATGTGTGCCGGCTCCCCTGGCGCGGTACCTCCTGTCCCCCTGACGCCGCCTGAGCAGTCCAGCCTCCTTCCCTGCCCCCAGGACGGGCCCGGGTGAGCCCACGGGTGCCCTGCTCTGCCACCTGGCCCTGAGCAGAGGACACCGTCTCTCCCTGCTGCGCTGGGCACTCGCCTGCAGCTCCGCAGCGCCTTGCCCTGAGGCTCCTCCCCGCTGCCCCAAGTCCTCCAGTGCCCAAGCAGGTAGCAAGGGCCTCACAGACGGGCCAGCAGGAGGTGGGCCGGGCACTGCTAAGACTGGCGAGACCACGGGCCGCCCACCGCGTCCCCTGCTCTCCCACGGAGGAGGCGCCAGCAGTGCTGGGGCGGGGAGCACAGCACTGGTACAGGGAGCACGGACCCTGGAACTGCCCTTTGACCTGTGACTGGGCCCTGCCCGCTCCACGCACGGCCCCGGCTCCTGCCAGACTTCTCAGGATCCCCAGTTTCCTCTATAGCCCATGTCCCCAGAAAGCAGAGCCTGAGGCAAGGGTTGCATCCCAGAAGCCCAGGGAAGGGAGGGCCCAGGGCGGGCCCAGGGTCTCCTGGCTCAGGCTCTGCTCTTTGGAGCCCTGGGCTGAGCGGGGGTCTCCCCAGGAGGCGACTGGGTGAGCCTGGGGGCTCAGTTCCAACTCTGAGTATTGGGGGTGGAAGACTGGTTTGCATCTGCCTCGGCCTGGCAGGCAGAGCTCTGTAAGCACGAGGGCAAAGGGCAAAGGGCAGGCTGGATGCCCCCACACGGGGCAGCCAGGACAAAGGGCCGAGAGTGACCCACCCTTTGGGTTTGCGGCCACAGAGCAGGACCGGGGGCTCAACGCAGCTGCTCTGGTGGTCTTCGGAGGGCGTCCGCCGGGGTCAGCCCCCTCAGGGAGCAGCCGGTCGGCCCCACATGCGCGGGCACCGGAGCACTGCGGGGAGGGGCGGGGCGGGGCCGAGCCTGCCCCCTCCTCAGTTGTTCTCTTCTAACCCCTCTGGGGCTGCTGCTGGCTGTGGGGGCTGCGGCAGTCTGGAGCGGTGGGTGGGGTCGTCAGGTGGTGGTTGGGAGTCAGGGGGCTGTCGGGCTCTCAGGGGGCTGTTGGGCTCTCAGGGGGCTCTCAGGGGCTCTCGGGGCTGTCGGGCTCTCAGGGCTGTCGGGCTGTCGTCACACTTGCTGGGTGTCAGCTCTGTGTCACTCCCCTGTCGGGGCGGGCGTATGGGAGACTCAGCTGTGCCGGGCCCCTGGCCCTGCCCTGTGAAGGCACCAGGAGCAGGCGCACAGGTCTAGCCCACAGACCAGGGGGCCACAACCAGGACAACCACTAGGGCCGCACTGGAAGTCAGTGACCTCAGAGACCCCTGGTGGAAGCCAGCAGGTGCCCAGACCTGCATCCACCACGTCCCTCCTGGCACTGCCCCTACCTCCACTCAGGGGACCTTGCCTGGGCCCACCCAGCACAGGCTGCACACACTCAGCCTGGATTGGCCCGGCCAGGCTCTCCAAAATGCCATGGCAACCCGACTGGTTGCTTAGCAATCCTGCATCCGACTAGCCCGGACGGGACCCTGAGCAGGAGGCTTTGTGCTCGGCGCCGCCTGCGCCTGTGCTTGTTACCTGTGCCTGCGCCTGTACTCGTTACCTGTGCCTGTGCCTGCGCCTGTGCTTGTTACCTGTGCCTGCGCCTGTGCCTGCTCCTGTGCCTGCGCCTGTGCCTGCGCCTGTGCCTGTGCTTGTTACCTGTGCCTGTGCCTATGCCTGCCTATGCCTGCGCCTGTGCCTGTGCCTGTGCTTGTTACCTGTGCCTGTGCCTGTGCCTGCGCCTGTGCTTGTACCAGTGCCTGTGCCTGTGCCTATGCTTGTTACCTGTGCCTGTGCCTGTGCCTGTGCTTGTTACCTGTGCCTGTGCCTGTGCCTGTGCCTGTGCCTGTGCCAGTTACTTGTGCCTGTGCCTGTGCCTGTGCTTGTTACCTGTGCCTGTGCCTGCGCCTGTGCTTGCACCTGTGCTTGTTACCTGTGCCTGTGCCTGTGCCTGTGCCTGTGCCTGTGCTTGCACCTATTCGGCCTTTCTGTGGCTTTGTTGTGTTGGTGCTTTCTGTGTCCTGTGGTCTATGCTTGTCTGTGCCTGGCCTGTGCCTGTGCCCTCTTTGTGTTTGCCTCTTTACCTGTGCCTGTGCCTGCTCCTGTGCCTGCGCCTGTGCCTGCGCCTGTGCCTGTGCTTGTTACCTGTGCCTGTGCCTATGCCTGTGCCTATGCCTGCGCCTGTGCCTGTGCCTGTGCTTGTTACCTGTGCCTGTGCCTGTGCCTGCGCCTGTGCTTGTACCAGTGCCAGTGCCTGTGCCTATGCTTGTTACCTGTGCCTGTGCCTGTGCCTGTGCTTGTTACCTGTGCCTGTGCCTGTGCCTGTGCTTGTTACCTGTGCCTGTGCCTGTGCCTGTGCCTGTGCCAGTTACTTGTGCCTGTGCCTGTGCCTGTGCTTGTTACCTGTGCCTGTGCCTGCGCCTGTGCCTGTGCCTGTGCCTGCGCCTGTGCCTGTGCCTGTGCTTGCACCTGTGCTTGTTACCTGTGCCTGTGCCTGTGCCTGCGCCTGCCTGTGCCTGCGCCTGCGCCTGTGCCTGTGCCTGTGCTTGCACCTGTGCTTGTTACCTGTGCCTGCGCCTGTGCCTGCGCCTGTGCCTGCGCCTGTGCTTGTTACCTGTGCTTGTGCCTGCGCCTGTGCCTGCGCCTGTGCCTACACCTGTGCTTGTTACCTGTGCCTGTGCCTGCGCCTGTGCCTGCGCCTGTGCTTGTTACCTGTGCCTGCGCCTGTGCCTGCGCCTGTGCTTGTTACCTGTGCCTGTGCCTGCGCCTGCGCCTGTGCCTGCGCCTGTGCCTGTGCTTGTTACCTGTGCCTGTTACCTGTGCCTGTTACCTGTGGCTGTGCATGTCCCCACGCTGGCTCCTGACCTGCTTGGGCCTTCCTCAGGGACCCCTATGACCCCAGCCTGGTCCCAGGGATGCTGCAGGACTGGGGTCTTCACTGCCATGGGGTCCTTGCTGGTAGATTTCAACACTGAGGACCCGGCCGGCGGACCCAGGGTGGCAACTGTACCCCAGGCCCTCGGCGGCTGCTGCTTCGCCCTTCAGCCCCCTCCAGAGAGACCCTGGGGGTAATCTGGGCGGCCCCTCCCCAGCTCTGGCTTGGGGTGCCCCAAGCCCCTCTCCAGCCCCTCTCCAGCCCTGCCTTGCCGCCCAGGCCCTTCTCCAGCAGCATGCGCAGACCTGGTGAACCAGGTCCCAGTTTTCCTCGAGGGAGAAGGCCCGAAATCTCAACCCACACCCCGAGATTTGCGGGGTTCCTGTGTCTCTGATGCCATGTAGGGGCCAAGGACTCAGGGCGGCCGTGTGGTGTCGCCGGGCCCGAGACCACAGCGTCTCCCCGGCCCACCCTGTGCCCGAGCAGTCGGGTGCGGGTGTGTCTGTGGCGTCTGTGCCAGTGCGCACGGGCACACACCCTTCCCCACAACACGGCCATGGCACAGAGGTACAGGGCACACACGCTCACACACACGTTCACATGCAACACACCATGCACAATCTCAGCAGCTCACACATGTGCACAACTCTCAGGCTCCACAGCAGTGAGGAAAAGGCCTGGGCTACGGCCTGCGCCCTCTTGACCAGTCTGTCGGAGAGGTCCTGCCTGGGCCCACTTTTGGGTGTGAGTATGCGTATGGTGTGTAGTGCACGTGTGGCAGTATTTCCACATGTGTGTGTATGGGGTGAGTGTGGGCACGGTGCAAGGCCTGGGTCAAACGCCCCGTGTGGTCACATGGTGAGGCCGAGTCTCCCGGAAGGTCACGGAGCTGCCCCGCCGGGAAGCTGAGGGGACGAGGGGCCTGCTCGCGGCCCAGCCCCTCTGCCCACCATGCGCAGATGTGTGCCCCGTCTCCGCGGCTGTCTCGCTGGTGACGCTGCTAAGTAGGAGGGTCTCCCCACCAGCGCGAAGCCCTTTGTTCCTGGGACAGCACTTCATTACGATGTCAACGGGGGACAGTAATCACCGCGCCCCACCACGGCCTGGAGGGAGACAATGAGGGAGCGCGTGCCAGGCTGGGGGGGCGTGGGGAAGGGTGCCCACTCCCGCCTGGAGCAGCCTGGGGAGGGTGCCCGCTCCCTGCCTGGAGCAGCCTGGGGAAGGTGCCCGCTCCCTGCCTGGAGCAGCCTGGGGAAGGTGCCCGCTCACCCGCCCGGCAGCCTGGGGAAGGTGCCCGCTCACCCGCCCCAGCAGCCTGGGGAAGGTGCCCGCTCACCCGCCCGGCAGCCTGGGGAAGGTGCCTGCTCACCCGCCCTGAGCAGCCGGCGAGGCGGGACGGGGCCAGGGACACTGGGATGTTGGGGACTAGGGCAAGGCCTGGCAGGTCCTGGCGGCCAGGAGCTGACGGACGAGGGGCAGAACTGAGGGTGTCCTTGAGACCTCCCCATTGTGCTCCCGAGAATGAGTCCGCAGGGATAGTAGAGCAGTGGTGGCCGGGGTCAGAGGTCATGCTGGGCAGCGGGCCTCGGGGCGTGGTGGCCCCTCCTCCGCAGCTGTTTAGCTTGGAGCAGGAGCTCAGGCACCGCCAACTTGGGGGTCACTTCTCTGACCCTCTAGAGTCAGCGCCGGTACCAGCCTGTCGGTCGGGCACACCCGGAGCCCCGGGGCACAGAAGCTCTGGCGCTTCCTTCAGCCCAACCTGCGTCAATGTAGCGGTCACTGTCCCCACCGCCCTTCAGCCCCTCCGCCCTGTGTCCGGTACGAGGCGAGAAGCCCCACAGCCCCCGCGACCCGCACGGTCTGCAGCTGGCCTTGGGCTGCACGGAGGAGCCCGCGGGGTCTGCAGAGGGAGGCCCCAGGGAGGAAGTGTGTGGGCACACCAGAAGCCCCCGTGCCCCCTCAGCCTCAGCCCTGCTGCCACGCCAGCCCCTAGCAGGTGCCCCTGGCCGCTCATCCCGGCAGCCACGGCCAGCTGCCATGCCAAGCTTGGCTCAGCTCCTGCTGTGGGCCAGAGCTGGTGCTGGCCAGGTGGGTGGAGAGGCGCGTGTGGGACACCCAGGCGGGGCCCTTTCTTGGTGGGGCCTCTGGCACCCGCCTCCAGAGCCCCACCACCAGGGAGCTGCCCCCAAAGCCCCAGGGTCCCTGGGCAGGAGGCTTCCCGAAGTGCCAAGCTGGTCAGCGGCTGGCCTGGTGGCCAGGACTAAGCCAGCTCAGAGATTGCTTTTTAATTACTTTGTTAATTGATAAAAAACAAAAGGAGCCGATTAGTTGTGTGCAATTAGCAAATTAATTCCCAGCAATTACAGACTTGCTAATGGAGTGAGTCCACTTTGGGTCTGTGGTTCATTGATGGTTTCTGAGAGGTTTATGGCGAAGGGCCGCCTGGGGTACAGGAGGGGGCCATGCCCCACCCACCCCTGCAGGCCTGGCACAGGAAGAGAAGGAAGAGGAGAAGAAAGGGGCGGGGGGGAGAGGGAGAGCAGGAGAGGTGGGAGGGACCTGTGCACCGGAAGCCCCAGAGAGCCCTGCTCCTGTCCACGCCCGGGGACACATGCAGCCGGACTCTGCCCGCCTGAAGCAGTGTCCACGTGGCCCTGTGCAAGAAGGACCCTGTGTGGTAGCCTGGCATGGGGGCACAAGTGTGCGTCCATGCAGAGGGACAGTGTGTGTCCATGCAGAGGGACAGTGTGTCCATGCAGAGGGACAGTGCGTCCATGCAGAGGGACAGTGTGTCCATGCAGAAGGACAGTGTGTGCCATGGAGAGGGACAGTGTGTGTCCATGCAGAGGGACAGTGTGTGTCCATGCTGAGGGACAGTGTGTCCATGGAGAGGGACAGTGTGTCCATGCTGAGGGACAGTGTGTCCATGGAGAGGGACAGTGTGTGTCCATGCTGAGGGACAGTGTGTCCATGCTGAGGGACAGTGTGTCCATGGAGAGGGACAGTGTGTGTCCATGCTGAGGGACAGTGTGTGTCCATGCTGAGGGACAGTGTGTCCATGGAGAGGGACAGTGTGTGCCATGCTGAGGGACAGTGTGTGTCCATGCTGAGGGACAGTGTGTCCATGGAGAGGGACAGTGTGTGTCCATGCTGAGGGACAGTGTGTGTCCATGCTGAGGGGACAGTGTGTGTCCATGCTGAGGGACAGTGTGTCCATGCTGAGGGACAGTGTGTGTCCATGCAGAGGGACAGTGTGTGTCCATGCTGAGGGACAGTGTGTCCATGCTGAGGGACAGTGTGTGTCCATGCTGAGGGACAGTGCGTCCATGCTGAGGGACAGCGTGTCCATGCATGGAAGAACGGTGCATACAGCGCACATAGGACACTGCAATGCTCAGGTGTGTGTGTGCGGCGCCATGTGTGGTATTTGGCTAAACGCACGCCTGCATGTGCAATGTGTCCAAGTGGGTCGTGTGGGATGTGCCCGCGGGGGTCGCGTGTGGGACTGTGCCGCGGGGGGCTCATTCCAAGCAGCCCCTGAGCGCCTGTGTCCGACCCCAGGTGTGCCCGAGTCTGGCGGGCGGCACGTGCGCCCCAGGAGCACCGCTGGTGTCGGGAGGACGCAGGCTGCTGCTCTCCGTGTGGACGCGCTCCCAGCACCGAGGGCAGGGGCTTGCTGCAGCCGGCCTCACAGGTGCTCTCAGTGTGGGCAGGAGCCGGGGCAGCTGGGCGGGACCTGCTCCTTCAGCAGCCCCTGCTTCCCACCTCACAGAGAGGGTCCCAGGAGGCAAATCAACCCTACAGTGCTCACCGCGGGAGCCCCCACGCTCAGCAGGGAGGGCCTAGGCGAGGTACTGGCCTCCCGGTAGGTCCATCCCCTCCCGGAGTCCCTGGCCAGTGCTCTCATGGCACGTCCTCAGAGGTAGCGCCTGGATCACGCCGCACCTGCACCAGAAGCCGCCCCTACCTGTGGCCTCCTGCCCTTGGGTCCTCTCCTCACTGGACACCCTGAGTCTTAACCCAGAGGCCAGGAACCTCTCCCTGCCCACCCCCTACACACAACTGTCCAGCACCAGATGCTTCCAGGAGGGGTCAGGCCATTAATGACTGATCTCCTCAGATCCAGGTGTTTAACTCAGGAGATGAAATAGACTAGCCAGAGGTTCCTGACCCCGCTGAAGCCTGGTCCACCGTCCCCGAGTCAGCGGCCCCTGGATTCTCTGCCGGATCCAAGTCCTCCAGCCTAGCGTGCCTGGCCCAGTGACCCCATGACTACTCTCCCTGGCCCTGTCCTCCCTGGCCCCGTCCTCCCTGGCCCCGTCCTCCCTGGCCCCGTCCTCCCTGGCCCTGTCCTCCCTGGCCCCGTCCTCCCTGGCCCCGTCCTCCCTGGCCCCGTCCCTCCCTGGCCCCGTCCTCCCTGGCCCCGTCCTCCTTGGCCCCATCCTCCCTGGCCCCGTCCTCCCTGGCCCTGTCCTCCCTGGCCCCGTCCTCCCTGGCCCTGTCCTCCCTGGCCCCGTCCTCCCTGGCCCCGTCCTCCCTGGCCTGTCCTCCCTGGCCCCGTCCTCCCTGGCCCCGTCCTCCCTGGCCCTGTCCTCCCTGGCCTGTCCTCCCTGGCCCTGTCCTCCCTGGCCCCGTCCTCCCTGGCCCCGTCCTCCCTGGCCTGTCGTCCCTGGCCTGTTGTCCCTGGCCCCGTCCTCCCTGGCCCGTCGTCCCTGGCCCCGTCCTCCCTGGCCCGTCGTCCCTGGCCCGTCCTCCTGGCCCCGTCCTCCCTGGCCCCGTCCTCCCTGGCCCCGTCCCTCCCTGGCCCTGTCCTCCCTGGCCTGTCCTCCCTGGCCCTGTCCTCCCTGGCCCGTCCTCCCTGGCCCCGCTGGCCTGTCGTCCCTGGCCTGTCGTCCCTGGCCCGTCCTCCCTGGCCCGTGTCTGGCCTGTCGTCCTGGCTGTCCTCCCTGGCCGTCGTCCCTGGCCCGTCCTCCCTGGCCCCGTCGTCCCTGGCCCCGCTCCTCCCTGGCCCCGCCTCCCTGGCCCCGTCCTCCCTGGCCCCGTCCTCCCTGGCCCCGTCCTCCCTGGCCCTGTCCCTCCCTGGCCCCGTCCTCCCTGGCCCCGTCCCTCCCTGGCCCTGTCCTCCCTGGCCCCGTTCTCCTGGCCCTGTCCTCCCTGGCCCCATCCTCCCTGGCCCCGTCGTCCCTGGCCTGTCCTCCCTGGCCCTGTCCTCCCTGGCCCCGTTCCTCCCTGGCCCCGTCCTCCCTGGCCCCGTCCTCCCTGGCCTGTCCTCCCTGGCCCGTCCTCCCTGGCCCGTCCTCCCTGGCCCCGTCCTCCCTGGCCCTGTCCTCCCTGGCCCTGTCCCCCGCAACTCCCCACCTTGCCCCCCCTGCTCTGCGCAGGTGAGGCCTTTGCCCTGGAGTGTTGTGGGGGCAGCTGAGGACGTTTCTCCCAGCCCATCGTGTGGAACAAGGTGCGGCCCTCCTGGGTGCTCCAGGCGCCCTCATCAGGAGCCGGGCTCACCTCGGGTAGCGTGGGTCAGCCCGGGCTGCACCTGGTCCTGGTCCCTCCGGACAGGACAGGCCCAGTCGTCCCAAAGTCAGCGTCCAGACACCGGGTCCCTGTCTTCCCTGCGTCCCTCCCAAGTGCCCGGCGCTGGGCCCCAGCCCTGGGAAGGGGATGCAGGCTCTGCCCTCTGCCCTCTGCCCTCTGCCACCAGAGTGACGCAGACACAAAGGCTGAGGGGCAGGGACCCCTGAGCCCCCAGCCCC
This sequence comes from Cryptotis parvus, assembly GCA_021461705.1. NCBI lineage: Eukaryota > Metazoa > Chordata > Mammalia > Eulipotyphla > Soricidae > Cryptotis > Cryptotis parvus. The sequence goes on along the minus strand of JAJIBD010007016.1, from coordinate 15,016 downwards.
ACACTCCTGACCATGGAACCAGAACCAGGGTCCAGAGAGGCCCCCACACCCGTGCACCTCACCCCCCTGCATGCGCCAGCCCCAGGCACTTGCCACATCCTGGCACAGGGGGGAAGAAAGTAGAGGTCAGGGGCCAGAGGTCAGGCCCGTGCCTCAGGGGTCATGTGGAAGGCTCCTTAGGGGAGAGTGTCCCATGGGTCCATAGGCCCCGTTCTCTCTGGCTCCCCTGCGAGTTTGGGGCCCAGGGGAGACTGGTGGGGGGGCAGCTGGGGCGACCCCAGACCCTGAGCTCTGCTTCCTGCTCGGACGGGCCGAGCACGGCGCTGCACCCATCAGCCCAAGTCCCCCAAAAACAGGGCTCCAGGGTGGGCCTGGGGATCCCCAGTCTGCAGTCGGGCTCCTCCCTGACGCCCAGGCTGTAGAGTCCACGGGGCCGGGCGGGCAGAGAGGGAAAGGGCCGCTGAGCTGAAGGCTGGGACCACGAGACACGTCACGTGGGGGGGGGGGCTGGAGCCCTTCAGCAGGGCCGTGGTGGGGGAGCAGAGGGGGGGCCTCTGGGGGCCGCCCAGACTGGATCCCAGCACCCAGTAGGTCGCCTGAGTGCTGCCAGGAGTGGCCGACCCCCTGGACAAAGACCAGGAGTAAGCCCTGAGCACCGCCGGCTGTGGCACCGGGAACAAATAGATCATGGAGGGGTGGAAGCGGGGAGCCAGCCAGGGAGCTGGGCCTAGGGCACCCGCATCCCCTGCGGCTACGCCTATGAAGCCCATGGGGCCCCGAGAGGAGCAGGGCTGGGGAGAGCAGCCAAGAGCCTGACTGGCCCGAGTGCTCAGGTGACCTCATTAGCACTTCACAGGGCCTGAGAACCAAGTGGGCTCCTGTTAGGGAAGAGGAAGTGAGAGTCGGCTTCTTCCCCTTCTCCTTGGGCCATTACAGACCCCCAGGCTGGCTGCCCGGCAGGCTCCAGGGTGGGGGCAGCTGCTTGAGGGCTCGGGGCTATGCGCCAGGTTGTTCTTGAGCCTCCAGAGCCTGCCCGAGCGCCCATTAGCTGGGCGAGGGCAGAGCGGGTGGTCCCTCAGCCCAAGGCACCTGCCTCTGCCAGGCCCACCTTGCCAGCTCTGGAGATGCCAGGGCGTGGGTGCCCGCCCTGGTCGTCCCACCACCGCTGTCGGTGGGCACTGACGCAGGCAGCCGCCTGATCGGGACGGAGGGACCCACCCTGAGCCAGCTCACGCTCTGCAGCGCTGCTGGCAATGAAGCCGCCGCACCGCCTCAGCGCTGAGAACAGGATTTGCATAATTTGAGAATTTGAGGAAAATCTTTAAATACTTTAATTTTGATCGAAACCGTTTCCACGCTGACATGTGTCTACACCTATAATTTCAGCTGATAAATTGCTGTAATTTCTGCTCCATTTCATGTTCTCTGGAACATTAATTGTCAGTTGCAGGGAAAGAGGCTGGAAGGAGCTGAGGAGCACAGAGCTGCTCGTGGGGTGGTCCCAGACGCCCAGAGGTGCGGGTCTGCACTGCCCCCAGGCGCTCCTCCGAGCCCCTCGCCCAGCCCATATCTGCGGAGACGTGAGGACGCCGGCAGCTGACTGGACCTCGCAGCTGTCTCCCGCGACGTGCACATGCATGTGATGACATGTGTGCATGTGTGCGAGGCTGAAAGATGCACGGCAGTACATGTGTGAGGTTGTGTGTATGCAAGTGAAGGGTGTGAGGGTGCGTGCAGAGCGCATATGTGTGAAGGCGCAGGAGGGCGTTCCTGCACGTGTGTGTGCATGTGAGGGTGCATGCAGGGGAGGGAGGGCAGGGGAGGAGGGAGGGGAGGAAAGGGGGAGGGAGCAGGGAGGGTGGAGGGCAGGGGAGGGGAGGGGGGGGGGGGGGGGGGGAGGAGAGAAGAAAGGGGGAGGGCAGGGGGAGGAGGAAGGAGGAGGGACGGGAGAAGAGGAGAGAGCAGGGAGGAGGGAGAGCAGGGGAGAGGAGGGAGGGGAGGGAGGGGGAGCAGGGAGGGTGGAGGGCAAGAGAGGAGGGAGAGCAGGGAGAGGAGGGGAGGGGGAGGGAGGAGAGAAGAAAGGGGGGAGGGGCAGGGGAGGAGGGAGGGAGGGAGGGACGGGAGAAGAGGAGAGAGAGCAGGGAGGAGGGAGAGCAGGGAGGGGCAGAGGAGAGAGGGGCAGGGAGGGCAGGGGGCCAGGGAGGTGGCGCTGCCCTTCCCTCGGGCCCAAGAGCCCTTTGTCCCCCGCGGTGGCACAGCCTTCCTGACCTTGGCCAGGATCAGCTCAGTGGGGCTGGCACAGGGCACGGGCGCAACAGGCTGTTAGACGGGGCCAAGCCCGGCCCCAGCTCGGCTCCAGGGGCCCAGGGACTGGCAGGCCCCCAGGCCCGCCCAGCTCCCCGCCCTGCCTTCCCCGGCTCCGTGCCGGGTCCTCCCTGTCTGAGTCCCCAGTTCAGACAGTCACGCCCTCCTGCAGCACCAGGCGCTGCCGAATGATTCTATCGATTTACTATTCATGATGAGACGTTATCCTAATGACACCTTCCAGGCTGTTAATATTCCACAGGAGCTGCTCTCGGCCCTTCCGCGTTGGTGGGAGCCTCTATTCTCACTCGCGTGCTCAGCGGCTCAGGATGCCGGTGGCTGGGTCTGTCTGCACAGGGGTGGGAAGGGCCTGCGGGCCACCCCGAGCCCAGGGGGCAGCTGGACCCCAGCGGCAGGCTCCCGGCTCCAGCACCTGGGGCCCTAGCGCCAGCCCCCTTGGCAGGACACGCCAGGGGCCCACCTGGACTAGACGCAGGAGAACGAGGGGCCTGGGGAGACGAGGCTGTAAGCGGCGAAGTGAGAGGCTGCAGGGGCACGCAGGACAGACTCCCTGTGGCCACTGACGGCCAAGAACCTTCAGCGTCACAGGAGACTCCCAGGCCTGAGGGTGGCTGAGCTTGGTCTGAGGGGGCGGGTTCATGTGCCTGAGTGGAGAGCTAAGGACCCTGAGTCTGAGGGGGAGACGGGGGCCCGTGGGCCTGAGGGGGAGAGCGGGGGCTCGTGAGTCTGAGGGGAGGAGCGGGGCCTCGTGGGCCTGAGGGGAGAGCGGGGGGCCCGTGGGCCTGAGGGGAGACGGGGACCGTGGGTCTGAGGGAGAGCGGGGGCCTGTGGGTCTGAGGGGGAGACGGGGGCCCGTGGAGCCTGAGGGGAGAGCGGGGCTCGTGAGCCTGAGGGGAGACGGGGGCCCGTGGGTCTGAGGGGGAGAGCGGGGGCCCGTGGGCCTGAGGGGAGACGGGGGCCCGTGGGCCTGAGGGGAGACGGGGGCCCGTGGGCCTGAGGGGGGGAGACGGGGGCCCGTGGGCCTGAGGGGGAGACGGGGCCCGTGGGCCTGAGGGGGAGACGGGGCCCCTGGGCCTGAGGGGGGAGACGGGGGCCCGTGAGCCTGAGGGGAGACGGGGGGCCCGTGGGCCTGAGGGGGAGACGGGGGCCCGTGGGCCTGAGGGGGAGACGGGGGCCCGTGGGCCTGAGGGGGAGACGGGGGCCCGTGGGCCTGAGGGGAGCACGGGGGCCTGTGGGTCTGAGGGGAGAGCGGGGGCTCGTGAGCCTGAGGGGAGACGGGGGCTCGTGGGTCTGAGGGGAGAGGGGGCCCGTGAGTCTGAGGGGAGAGCGGGGGCCCGTGAGCCTGAGGGGAGACGGGGCCCGTGAGTCTGAGGGGAGAGCGGGGGCCCGTGGGCCTGAGGGGGGAGAGGGGCCCGTGGGCCTGAGGGGAGAGTGGGGGCCCGTGGGCCTGAGGGGGAGAGCGGGGGCCCGTGGGCCTGAGGGGGGAGACGGGGGCCCGTGGGCCTGAGGGGGAGAGCGCCGTGGGCCTGAGGGGGAGACGGGGGCCCGTGGGCCTGAGGGGAGATGGGGGGCCCGTGGGCCTGAGGGGAGACGGGGGCCCGTGGGCCTGAGGGGAGACGGGGGCCCGTGGGCCTGAGGGGAAGAGGGGGCTCGTCATCTTGGTGGGTGTCAGCGTGGCCAGGGGACTTGCCCCCTCCTGCAGTGCTCAGTTCAGGCTCGCGTCTCAGTCTCTCTGCTCCCTGCCCCTGGCCGAGCTCCAGAACAGAGTGGAGCAGCGCCCGTGTCTGTGCCCGTTCTGCGTGCTCACCCCACCATCCCGAGACCCCAGCTCCAGCTCCAGCTCTGCTCTGTGGGGGCTTGCTCCTAGAGGCAAAGGCCACTGTCGGGATTTTTGGGGCCCTGCTAATCTTTTCCGCCTCAGTTTCCCCTCGGCAGCTGCTGCGAGCAGTTCCATTCTGTTCCCAGCCGACATTTTTCACACTCCTGAGCACTCCTGGGCTCTTCTAAAGAAACAGGCGCGCCCCGTGGTCCAACTTCTTCCATTCTGCAATTCCCCAGACCGTAGACTCACCAGGAGGCGAAAACGATAGGCGACACCTGAGGTCAGTGGCCGGCGCCCTCGGGGGGCCCTGCAGGAATGCCAAGAGCCCAGTGTCCATATTAGGGCCCCCCACGAAAACCGTTGCCTGTAACTTCCTGCACCCTCGGTAACGCAGGGGCCCGGCGCTCCTTCACGGCCGCGCACCGAGCCCCGGCCACTTAGTCCCACACTAGGTCCCCCCATCAGGGGAGGTTCCTTTCCTCTTCTTTCTTTCCAATAAGCTTTTCCACGTTCTGAATCCGAGCGTCTTTTCTCTGGGCACTTGGAAAGTTAGATGGACCCAGATCCGCCATCCCCACTTCTGGCGTCACGCTGAAGGGTGCCGTCCTGCGTGGACTCGCTGTATGTGCCCTGGACACCTCCAGGTGCCCGCCCACGTGGAGCCACAGTGGAGAGAGGCTGAGGGGACACTCGTGTCCTGTATAGCCAGGGTCCTGCTGGTGATCGGTTATCACCAAGCCACCTCCCTAGGAGGCCGCGGGCCAGGCAGGGCTGGGTGGTCTGGGGTGCCCTGAGGGGCCCGCACTTCTGAGGGCAGAAATACTTTGTTTCACCATGTTCTGTGCTCCGAGGTGTGCCCAGAGAGCAGGGCCTGGGGCTGGGTTTCTGGGTGCCAAGCAGAAGCAGGCAGGTGAGGAGAGGCCGGGAAGGTCGTGTTAGCGCAGTGACTTTCGCCAGTGTGGCCCAAAGCTGTTTGAGGATCACAGTCACCTACAGAATTGCTCGACCTCATGGTAACACGGATCTGCCCACTGCAACTGGCCGTACAGTCACTCATAGGACAGCCACTGGCCGTCATCACAGACCTTGGGTCCCAGGGCAGTGCCCAGGGCAGGCCCCTCTGCTCGGCACGCGAGCCCTCCCAGGGTCCTGGGACGGGCTTCTGACAGGCACAGACGGGCTGTGGGGAGCCTCCACGGCCCCAGGTGACCGGCTGGTATCACCATTACGCTGCTAATTAATTCCCAGCTCATTACATTTCCTGTGGCTAATTTGTACTCAGGCTGATTTGATTAAACTCATTTCTATGCTAATAAACGTGTTTTCCATTTGTTTTAGTGGCTGAAGGCAAAGAGCTCGGTATTTCCGTATTTCGGGTTTTCTCAGAAACGGCAGCACCTACCTGACCTCAGCCCGGGTGCGGAGGGAGGTCACTGACCCCCCGAACGGGGCTAGAGGGGCCTCAAGCACCCCGACCCCGCAGCCCACGGGCAGGTCCCAGATTCACCCCCAGAGCTGCGACTGCCATTGCCGGTGCTCCTGGGACCCCTGGGGCTGCCCTGAGCCCTAGTCTCTGGGAGGTGTGAGCCTGTCCAGTGGGCCTGGGACTCAGGCACAGGACGCTGACCCCAGCGGCAGGCTGGGACCTGAGAGGCACAGGGCACACCTGGACCCCAGGTGCAGAACTGGGGTGCGGCTGGCAGCACAGGGTCACTGTGGAGGGAGACCCCGTGCGCCAGGTCTGAGGGAGGGGCCTGGGCAGGAGGGTGGGGCCTTGCTGTGGGCGGGGCTTCCAGCACTGGAGCCTAGCTGCGTCTTTCAGGGGTGGAGCCTAGCTGTGTGGGCGGGGATACTAGGGTGGAGCCTGGCTGTGTGGGCGGGGTTTCTAGGGTGGGGCCAGCTGTGGGCGGGGCTTGTAGGGTGGAGCCTGGTTAGGTGGGCGGGGTTTCTAGGGTGGAGCCTAGCTGTGTGGGTGAGGCTTCTAGGGTGGAGCCTGGCTGTGTGGGCGGGGTTTCTAGGGTGGAGCCTGACTGGCTGGGTGGGGCTTCCAGGGTGGAGCCTGATTGGGTGGGCGGGGATTCTGGGGGGGGGCCTAGATGTGTGGGCGGGGCTTCTAGGGTGGAACCTGACTGTGTGGGCGGGGCTTCGGGGTGGAGCCTGATTGGGTGGGCGGGCTTCTAGGGTGGAGCCTAGTGTGGGGCTGCTGTCCACGCCCCTGCCCTGGGGAGGGTGTGTCCGCCGCCCCGCCCTGCTTCTGTACCTCCTCTGGCGAGAACTTCCCCACACCAAGCCCCGCAGAGGGTCGAGCCTGCAGCTGGACCTTGGCTTCCGGCCAGGACCTGCCCTGCGGGTCCCTCGCAGCCAGGGGACCCCTGGAGAGGGTGGGGAGGAGGGCTGGGTGGGGGATAGGCAGGAGGGTGGACAGACGCAGTGGGCGGCGCGTCGGGACAGCACGTGCACGCTCTGCCCCCCCAGACCCCACTGGGAAAGAGCCGGGGGTGGTGCGAGACCCCACCTCGGGCCAGCCTGCGAGGCTGCTGCTGGGCCTGGCCCTCTGCTGCCCTCTGCTGGCCCTGCGGCTCTCCCGCAGCCGGGGGAGGACGGGGATGAAGGGAGGGGGAGGGGCGGCCTGGTTGCCATGGCGACAGGCGGGTGGTGCTGAGGGGCTGCGGAGCCTTCCCAGAAGGGGACGGCCGGAGTCCCACTGCAGGCGCCCGGGCCCGTGATGCCCACGGCCGGCACCTTCTCGCCATCCCAGCAGCAGTTCCTGGGCCAGAGCAATAGTCCAGCGGTGGGGCGTTTGCCCATGCCGGCCCGGGGTCCATCCCGGCATCCCATAGGGTCCCCGAGCACCGCCAGGAGTGATTCCTGAGTGCAGAGCCAGGAGTAGCCCCTGAGCATCGCCGGGTGTGACCCAAAGAGCCAAAAAAAAATAAAAATAAAAAATAAAATAGCTGTTCCTTCCTTCCCTCCTTCCCTCCTTCCTTCCTCCTTCCTTCCCTCCTTCCTTCCTTCCTTCCTTCCTTTCTTCCCTCCTTCCTTCCCTTCTTCCCTCCTTCCTTCCCTCCTTCCCTCCTTCCTTCCTTCCCTCCTTCCTTCCTTCCCTCCTTCCCTCCTTCCTTCCTCCTTCCTTCCCTCCTTCCCTCCTTCCTTCCCTCCTTCCTTCCTTCCTTCCTTCCTTCCTTCCCTCCTTCCTTCCTTCCCTCCTTCCTTCCCTCCTTCCTTCCTTCCTTCCCTCCTTCCTTCCTTCCTTCCCTCCTTCCTTCCCTCCTTCCTTCCCTCCTTCCTTCCCTCCTTCCCTCCTTCCTTCCCTCCTTCCTTCCTTCCTTCCCTCCTTCCTTCCTTCCCTCCTTCCTTCCCTCCTTCCTTCCTTCCTTCCCTCCTTCCTTCCTTCCTTCCCTCCTTCCTTCCCTCCTTCCTTCCTTCCTTCCTTCCCTCCTTCCTTCCTTCCTTCCCTCCTTCCTTCCTTCCTTCCCTCCTTCCTTCCCTCCTTCCTTCCTTCCCTCCTTCCTTCCCTCCTTCCCTCCTTCCTTCCCTCCTTCCTTCCTTCCTTCCCTCCTTCCTTCCCTCCTTCCTTCCTTCCCTCCCTTCCTTCCCTCCTTCCCTCCTTCCTTCCCTCCTTCCTTCCTTCCTTCCCTCCTTCCTTCCTTCCTTCCCTCCTTCCTTCCCTCCTTCCTTCCTTCCTTCCTTCCCTCCTTCCTTCCTTCCTTCCCTCCTTCCTTCCTTCCTTCCCTCCTTCCTTCCCTCCTTCCTTCCTTCCCTCCTTCCCTCCTTCCTTCCTTCCTTCCTTCCTTCCCTCCTTCCTTCCTTCCTTCCTTCCTTCCCTCCTTCCTTCCTTCCTTCCTTCCTTCCCTCCTTCCTTCCTTCCTTCCTTCCTTCCCTCCTTCCTTCCTTCCTTCCTTCCCTCCTTCCTTCCTTCCTTCCCTCCTTCCCTCCTTCCCTCCTTCCTTCCTTCCTTCCTTCCTTCCTTCCCTCCTTCCCTCCCTCCTTCCTTCCCTCCTTCCTTCCTGCAGGAGGTCACACCGGCAGAGTCCAGGGGCTACTTCTGGCTCTGACTCTGGGATCATTCCTGGGGAGGGCAGGGGGCCGTGTGGCGAGAGTGGCCACGTGCAAGCAAGCACTACCACTGTCCTAGCACTTCAGCATCCCTTGGGCCTCCTAGGCAGTGAGGTGGCCGCTGGCCCTTGGGGGTGTCCGGGAGCAGCGCCCCGTATTCCTCTCACGCTGACCCTCCGCGTCAACAAGCAGGCGCTGGACGTAGGAGTCGAGGCGCCTGTCCCTGGGCTGGCTGAAGGCTGGATTTGCATATGCAGATTTGCCTAATTACTCAACTCCCAATTAAGGGCTCTGTGTCAGCAAATGGGACTAATTAGATACGTTTATCTATAATAATTGGCTTTTTGCAAACAAAGCACCCCCCAGTCTCCGGGGACAGGTGGGAGCTCGGGCCAGGGGCAGGTGTGGATGTGGTGTATAGGGGTGGCTGCAAAGGCAGCGAGAGGCGGTGCCAGGGCCTCCATGGGGGAGGGGTGCGGGGGCGGGCCCAGCCACAGGGCCTCCATGGGGAGGGGGTGCGGGGCGGGCCCAGCCACAGGGCCTCCATGGGGAGGGGGCGGGGCGGGCCCAGCCACAGGGCTTCCATGGGGAGGGGGGTGCGGGGCGGGCCCAGCCACAGGGCCTCCATGGGGGAGGGGCGGGCGGGCCCAGCCACAGGGCTTCCATGGGGAGGGGGTGCGGGGCGGCCCAGCCACAGGGCTTTGCATGGGGAGGGGGTGCGGGGGCCGGGCCCAGCCCCAGCACTTGGGACACCCCTTGGAGGTTGTTAAGTTGGCACCTGCCCCACCTGGCCTGGAAGAGCTGGACCCGGTGCCCCACGTCCCTGTCACTGGCCCTGGCCCAGGGTGTCCCTGAAGAGTGGCCCCTGGCTCACCTCTGTGACTCGGCCCAGTGGAGCTCAAACTTGCTCTCGCTCTGTGCTCAGGCTCCGCTCCCGGAGGCCATGAGGGTTCCGGGAACCCGCATCGTTCCCTCCCTGCTATGCTGTTTCTCCGGCTGCTGCAAACCCGGCTCTGTGGGCGCCGGGGCAGGACGTGGGGCTAGGACTAGCCAGTGTCCACAGCTTTCTGCAGGGACCCAGAGGCACGTGCCGGGGAGGCTGGGCTGGCTCAGCCACACCCTGAAGTCAGGGCCACCCGCCTTGAACGTGCTGGTGAACTGGGCACAACCCTGGCCCCAAGCCTGTGCCTGCCCAGAGCCATGGCCTGCAGCCTTAGCGCTAACTCTGGGGGTGGCCCGGATTGGGGTGCCTGAGGGTGAACCGGGGCTCGGTCCAAATTCCTGCCAGCTTTGGGGCCGGGCGATAGCCCAGCGGGTAGGGCGTTTGCCTTGCACGCCAGGCCAGCCCTTGCCGGCCGGGTTCGATCCCGGCATCCCATATGGTCCCCTGAGCACCGCCAGGAGTAATTCCTGAGTGCAGAGCCAGGAGAAACCCCTGAGCATCGTCGGGTGTGACCCAAAAAGCAAAAAAAAAAAAAAAAAAAAAACACCCAAATTCCGCCAGCTTTGACCTGAGCAGTTCTGTGACCCTGCCTCCGGCCCTTAGCCCTTCTGACCCCATGAGAGCTAAACCAGGTCCAGGTCCCATACAGGGTCACCGGAGAACCTGCTGACAGGTGCCGAATACCGCCGTCACACAGGGGCCGCAGGGGAAGGACGGAGGGGCGCGAGGCACGAGCTCCTGGGTGGAGGCCGGGTGCGGAGGGAAGGCCTTGCTCTCCCAGCCAGGCACTGCAAGAGGAGGTCACCCCACTCGTTGGCAGCAGAGACCCAGAGACCTGCCGCGGGGCGGGCGGCCTCCTCACATGGGGGGGGAGCAGTGCCTCACAGCAGCAGGAGGGGCGCCACCTGCAGCCTGAGAGCAGGAAGGGCCAGTGCTGCCCACGGCAGGTCCGAGAGACCCGACGAGAATTTGACTGACAAGTGTCGGGAGCCGCTGGGGTCCCTGACAGTACCAGGACAGAAGTTCTCTTCCGCCTCCAAGGCCACCAGTGCAGTTCCAAAAGTCTTTTAATAGTACAAAATCTCTACCACCGCAATCCTATATAATGGAAGACCTTAGCTCTGGTCAGAACTTAGACCATTCAAGAGAGCCCAAGTCTCCCACCAAAGAGGATCCCACCAGAGAGGAGTCCTACCAAAGAGAGTCTTACCGGAAAGGAGTCCCACCAGAGAGGGCAGTACCTCAAGTCAGTCCCCTTGTAAAATAATCCTAACTTCAGGGAGAGACAGACATGGGGCAGAGCTGCTACTGACTCTCCCTGTGCCCAGCTCATGAGGTGCCGGGAGGGTGGCAGGTTCTAGCCCTGGCCCGCCACCCCAGCAGAGCCTCGCAACAAGCCAGACGACCCCCCCCACTCCATGAGGACCTCCATTTTCCACATCCGGACTTCCCCCTCATCAGAACCCACCCAGCAGACCAGCCTATCACAGCCCGGTTCATCAATAAGTGCTGGATTCTGAGATGACTGCAAGAGTATGCTACCCGCACGGCAGAGCCTGGCAAGCTACCTGTGTCGTATTTGATATGCCAGATACCAGTAACAATTATAGACCTCATTCCCATGACCTGATGGAATGGTTTGAGGCTCTTTATGTTCCTGGAGCAAGCAGGTTCCCTTGGGCTCTCCTTGCATGAGACAGGTCATATGGAGATGTTACTGGTGCCCGCTCGAGCAAATCGATGATGAACGGGAAGACAGTGATACAGTGATACAGTGAACTTCAGGGAGGGTCCTGTCTACAAAGGACCCTAAACAGCTTCTAGATAGTAGAAAAGTGTAGAAGACGGTGCCACACCCTATTATAGGTATAAACAAAGGATTAGCCAAGGACTAATCCCTTCTTCCGAGATTATCCTCTTATGTAAAACACTGGAGAGAGAGAGAGAGAGAGAGAGAGAGAGAGAGAGAGAGAGAAGGGGCTGGTATAAGGCAATACATCTTAATTTCATGGCTTCATGTAATCTAGATGGTATTCACAAGGCTCTTCTTATTTATTATTTGCACCAGGGTGATTCTGAGTATTTTTTTTTTTTTTTGCTTTTTGGGTCACACCCAGTGATGCTCAGGGGTTATTCCTGGCTCTGCACTCAGGAGTTACTCCTGGCGGTGCTCAGGGGATCATATGGGATGCCGGGGACCTAACCCGGTCGGGTCGGCCACGTGCAAGGCAAAGGCCCTACCCACTGTGCTATGGCTCCGGCCCCAAGGGCAGGAATTATTAAGGTCTGTGGGAAGGGGTGGGGAGGCGCTGGCCCCAGCCCCCAGACTTGGAACACGCCTTGTTCTCAGCCTGGATCCCCAGACTCGGAACACGCCTTGTTCTCAGCCTGGACCCCCAGACTCGGAACACGCCTTGTTCTCAGCCTGGACCCCCAGACTCGGAACACGCCTTGTTCTCAGCCTGGACCCCCAGACTCGAACACGCCTTGTTCTCAGCCTGGACCCCCCAGACTCGGAACACGCCTTGTTCTCAGCCTGGACCCCCAGACTCGGAACACGCCTTGTTCTCAGCCTGGACCCCCAGACTCAGAACACGCCTTGTTCTCAGCCTGGACCCCCAGACTCGGAACACGCCTTGTTCTCAGCCTGGACCCCCAGACTCGAACACGCCTTGTTCTCAGCCTGGACCCCCAGACTTCGAACACGCCTTGTTCTCAGCCTGGACCCCCAGACTCGGAACACGCCTTGTTCTCAGCCTGGACCCCCCAGACTCGGAACACGCCTTGTTCTCAGCCTGGACCCCCAGACTCGGAACACGCCTTGTTCTCAGCCTGGACCCCCAGACTCGGAACACGCCTTGTTCTCAGCCTGGACCCCCAGACTCGGAACACGCCTTGTTCTCAGCCTGGACCCCCAGACTCGGAACACGCCTTGTTCTCAGCCTGGACCCCCAGACTCGGAACACGCCTTGTTCTCAGCCTGGACCCCCAGACTTCGGAACACGCCTTGTTCTCAGCCTGGACCCCCAGACTCGAACACGCCTTGTTCTCAGCCTGGACCCCCCCTAGACTCGAACACGCCTTGTTCTCAGCCTGGACCCCCAGACTCGGAACACGCCTTGTTCTCAGCCTGGACCCCACGCTCGAACACGCCTTGTTCTCAGCCTGGACCCCCCCACACTCGGAACACGCCTTGTTCTCAGCCTGGACCCCCCACACTGGAACACGCCTTTGTTCTCAGCCTGGACCCCTGGATTCGTGCCTTGCAGTCACCTGAGTCAATATGTTACTCCAAAAGAGTTTCATTATCTTACTTTCTGGTGCTGCAATCACAGATTTTTATGTTTTGTGGCTGAATTTGATAAAACTTTAGATTAGGTAATTATATATTTAGCTGCAAGATGGCTGCAAGCGAACAGCTCCCTCTGCCGGTTCCGTCAGTGAGCTGCGAGCCCCCGAGCCAGCAGGGGAGCTGTGCAGGGAGCGTGTGGAGGTCCCACGGAGGTCCCACGGGAGGTCCCACGGGAGGCTCCTTTTCTTGCTGGGCCACTCCCAGTGGTACTCGGGTCATGCCTGGTTCCACACTCAAGAATTATTCCTGGCGGTGCTCAGGGCCCATTTGGGGTGCTGGGGACGGAACCCAGGTCGGGTGACTGAGGTGTGAGCTCTGACCCCTACTGCTGACGGGTGTCTTGTCTTCTGCCGCTCCGTGGAGAGGAGAAGCTCCCCTCAGGAGACGAAGCTGTGCAGACACGACTTCGTGGGTGTCGGGGCAGAGCAGCAGAAAGCAGAGAGAGGCTAAGGCCAGGGCAGGGAAGGCCCAGGTGTGGACAGGACTCGGGCTGGGAAGCAGAGAAGAGTCTATGGAAGGGACTGAGGGAGTGGCAGCCCCCGGAGCACAGCCCGGAGCAGGCCCGGAGCAGACCCGGAGCACGGCCAGGAGCATGGCCCAGAGCACAGCCCGGAGCAGGCCCGGAGCAGACCCGAGCACGGCCCGGGCAGGCCTGGAGCACAGCCCGAGCACAGCCCGGGAGCATGGCCCAGAGCACAGCCCGGAGCACGGCCCGGAGCAGACCCGGAGCACGGCCCGGAGCAGGCCTGGAGCACAGCCCGAGCAGGCCCGGAGCATGGCCCGAGCACAGCCCAGGTGCAGCCCGGAGCAGGCCCGAGCATGGCCCGGAGCACGGCCCGGAGCAGGCCCGAGCAGGCCCGGAGCACGGCCCAGAGCACGGCCCAGAGCACGGCCCGAGCAGGCCCGGAGCAGGCCCGAGCATGGCCCGGAGCAGGCCCGGAGCACAGCCCGGAGCAGACCCGAGCAGGCCCGAGCACGGCCCAGAGCACAGCCCAGAGCACGGCCCGGAGCAGGCCCGAGCACGGCCCAGAGCACGGCCCAGAGCAGGCCCGAGCAGGCCCGAGCACAGCCCGGAGCAGGCCCCTTGGCCAGATATCTCCAGAATCCTGACTTGGAGCCGTCGTGCCGAAGGTCCCCATAGGGAGGCCGCAGTGATAGTCCAGTGGACAGGACGTTTGTCTTGCTCCTGGCCGACCTGGGTTCAGTCCCTGGTATCCTATATGGTCCCAGAGCACGCCAGGAGTAAACCCTGAGTGCAGAGCCGGAATTACTCTTGAGTATCGCTGGGTGTGACCCAAAAAGCCAACAAAACAAAGGCCTCCAAAGGGCCCTGCTGTGTCCGCGGGCCCAGGGTGCTGCCGTGGAACCAGCCGGGACCAGGAGGAGCCAGGGAGGAATCCAGCCCCCGCCCCACCCGGCACGGCGAGGCTCTGGGAGAGGCCACCACCTGTGCGGGAACCCGAGGTCTTTCCGTGGATTCTCGTCTCCGCAAGCAGCACTTTTCCACGCCGCTCCACGGGCACCTTTTGGAAAACCATGGAAGGTTCTGGGCTCCCTCCAGGCGTCACAAGTCATCGGCATCCGAATTCCAAAGCCCCTGGGGCCGGAGCGATAGCCCAGCGGGGAAGGCGTTTGCCTTGCACGTGGCCGGCCCATGCCGCCCGGTTCGATCCCCAGCATCCCATATGGTCCCCCGAGCACCGCCAGGGAGTAATTCCCTGAGTGCAGAGCCAGGAGTAACCCCTGAGCATCGCCGGGTGTGACCCAAAAACAAAACAAAACAGCCCTTTTGGAAAACAATATGGGCATTCCTCCGAAAACTAGATATTGAGCTCCCATTTGATCCAGCAATAGCACTCCTGGGAATATACCCGAGAGACCGAAAAACACATAGCAGAAACACTATCTGTACTTCTTTATTCATCTCTGCGCTATTCACTATAGCTAGAACCTGGAGACAACCTAAATGCCCAAGAACAGAGGACTGGCTAAAGAAACTGTGGTTCATTTACACTATGGAATACTATGCGGCTGTCAGAAAAGATGACATTATGAAATTTACCTGCAAATGGAGGGACATGGAGACTATCATGCTGAGTGAAATTAGTCAGAAGGAAAAGGACAGATATAGAATGACTGCATTCATTAATACGACATAAATAGATACCAGTGTTTTACTAAATGTGGGAAATGGTAATGGCAGATTAAAACTCACCATTGAATATACACAAAGAGAATTAAGGGATAAACTCTAAATATCTGCATGGCTAGCCACAATGTGAAAAATAAGAGGGAGAGAGATGCAGAGACAGAGAAAGAGACAGAGAGAAAGAGAGGAAACTGGGGTACTTGCTATTAAGGCAGCATGGGGGTGGGCGGGAGGGGTGGGGTACATTGGTGGTGGAAATGGGGCACTGGTGGAGGGATGGGTGCTGGTATACTGTATTACCAAGAACCAATTATGAACACCTTTGTAATTGTATGTTTCACGGTGGTATAATAAAAAATTAAAAAAAAA